>JAKTRU010000021.1:101911-341611 GCA_030579875.1 Sugiyamaella paludigena
GGGGGGGTTTCGGGGTGGATGTGCCTCCGACGGCTGAAGGCTACACCCCAGGCCCCTGCTCTCTCTATGCTGGAGATTCCGTGCTGTTACCAATGTCACAATGTCAGACCCACACAGAGCTCCTTGACGAAGCAAGCTGAAAACTCTTAAAAGAATTCTATTGAATATCATCTCTTTCATTTCACAATCTCTTTCTTTCTTTATCTCTCTACCAGTTTTGTCCTTTCTCAGATCCAGGGGTGGTCGGTACCAAGACGCATGCTCCGCATAGTACGGCTGTGCTGAAATTTCACCCGAAAAAAAATCTGGTGAAGCTCGTTGGTGGGGTGTGGTGGGGTCAATCCATGATCTCTCTCTTTCTTTGTCTGTCACCAGCCTATTTCTCTCTCCGTCTGTCTATTGTTATCTGTTTCTCGGTCTATCTTTGGTTCTCTTTCGTTCTTTCTTTAACTCTTATTGACATATAGTGTCTGTACCCAGTTGATCCCTCTTATTCTCCATTTTTCAACTTCATGTCCGCCTTGTTGATTCTTCAATGTTAGCAATTCGTTTATCAAATTCAAAATTTGTTAAGCAAATCAAGCAATTATTGGAAGATCACGAATTATTTGATAAGCAATCGAAGATCTCCGAGGATCAATCTGATGGTTTATTTACTATCTATACTTTAACTACTAATAAGAAAGTCCTAGAATCTATAATATATGCTGAAGATGATGGTGAACAAATACAACAAGTTATAGAAATTGTAAATTTAAACAAGGGTAGAAGTAGGGAAACTGGTGATGATAACGATGGTGATGAAGATGAAGGTGAAGACGACCATGAAAATGAAGAAGAAGATGGTAATCGCCATAAGGCGATTAGTTGTGGATCATTGAAGATAAATGACCCTATCATGATTGCAATCTCAAAAATTATTCAAAAATTATCATTACCTATTGATAATAATCAGTTGTCATTGATCTGTTCTAAATTCTCCCGCAGAAAATGGTCGATTTATCCTCCCTTAATTTTGTTCCCTTCCGGATCCAATATTCAAGATTTAAATCTTCCTGATGATTTTTTCCAGGAACTTCTATCTAAACAAGCGCTCTTCTTTGGAAGAAAAGGAGATCTAACCCATATTGCTGAGAATGCCCCACTTAGAGAGAATGATCGTGTTAGGAGACCAGTTGATTTAATTCCAATTTATGGTGATTTTGGTGATGAAGATGGAGATTTTTCTCAAGCATTCTGGTGCACAGCCATTCAGAATGGAATCTATCAAACATGGGCTCCTCAATATACTATGTTCAGCAGAGGAAATATTACAGAAAAAACTCGAGTCCTTAAAACTTTCAAAGATCAATCACCAATCATTGGAACGACGGTTGTAGATATGTATGCTGGAATAGGATATTTCACTTTCAGTTATGCTAAGAATCAACCTTCTAAAATTCTTTGTTGGGAAATCAATCCATGGAGTGTTGAAGGACTTCTTCGAGGTTGTCTTGTTAATGGCTGGAGGGCCCGTTTAATTCATGAACATGAACCATATATACCTCAAGAAGATGACTTTATAATAGTATTTTTGGAAGACAATGCTAAAGCTTTAAACAGAATTCGGAATGCTCAAATAAACGATATTAGTCATATAAACTTAGGTCTTTTGCCTGATTGTCGACTTGCTTGGTCCGATTCGTTGATTATGGGATTGTTAAATTCACAGTCTCTTATCAGTCCTGTTCTTCATATCCATGAGAACATAGAATCATCAATAATTGATTCATGGCCAAAATCAGTTTGCAAAGCTTTAAATAATCAAGTTGATTCTATCCATCTTGAACTTATAAAGACTTTTGCACCTGGTATTTATCATGTCTGTGGAGATTTCCGTGTTAAGCGAGCAGCATGATCAACCCATGAAACTATTGTATTTATTATGTAGAGCTAGATAGGTAGAAAATGACATATTCTTACTCTCCATGTCTGTCCTCTGTCTGGTTCTCTTGTTCATCTAATGCGGCTATGACGAAGTATATCAGATGTTATAAAGGCCATGATATGTTTATTTCGCCTAAAAAGAACATATTAAACGACGAATCCCAGCATGGACCGGGTGCAGAATCTAATTCTTATCTTCACTAAAGGTAATAATGCTTAATACTGGCCGATTCAGTTGACATTTTCACTTCATGTTGCTAGTCAAGAAAGTGGTGAAGGTGTAATTAATTAATCAGTGACGTAATTGTTCCTTCTCAAAGAAACAGGGATGTAGATGGTACATTGTACGTAACTTCACTTAGATCAGATTCAGATGCAACAACTACCGGTCACTACTTAACGCTAACGAATACTAAAATATGAGCACTCCCTCGGGAATTGGAACCACCGAGCTTCACTTCAATTCAGTCTTATTCATTACAATTCCTATTCGAGACCTTCGCCAAAAGCCATGGCCCAAGTAACAGGGTCTTTGTGCATAGACCGTTATTCTGCATATCGAACCCTGCATGATGATGATGTTGACGTCTGCAGTCAACATCTGTGTAGTGTTGCATTGCAGTTTCCTATAGGGATTAGTTAATGCCTTATCCCTACGTTATGTCAATATTTTCAATATATATTAATTACGTATTAATTTCTTCTGGCTCATTCAATACGGTTTCTGTTTCCACTTAAGGTGTAGCGTGTTAGCGTACTAGAGTCGGCGTCGGACTATCTAATAACCAACCTTGGCAGTGATCTAGCCTAAACAAGATAAGCTCAGATCAGAGTGACAGAATGACGATGTACCACATAAAATCATCACACATAAACGTCCTAGTCTACTAGGACCAGGGGTAATTTTTACATTAAGGTTTGTAAAGTATTAAATAGGCTATAAAATTAAGAAAATTTAGTACAGGGTATTGACGTCTTTGGTCTTGAAATTAAGCTAACTACTCCTTTAGTATCCATAACATAAGAATGTATGTATATACATATGATGCACTAGTCTTTTATTTGTCAAAAGTATATCCATGACCTAGGGCCAGTTAGATCTCTAACCAACTTGAAATGGTGTCCGCAAATCAGGACAATTACTCTCCTCTAAAAAAGAAAAACTGAATAATCATTAGTCTGTCTTCCAAACGGCAAAAGTTGCCGTGGTTTCAGAACTTTCCGATATCGTGTCTCGCATTTTTACAGATTTTGAAATCTACAGCGACACTGTCGAGTACATAAGGCGAACAACCTCCATTCAAGAATTGATCTTGAATAAGATAAGAAAATTAAACCATATCTCTTCTGTAATCGGATATGAAATTCATTGAAGTAATCAGTATTGCCTCCCTCGTCTGTGTTGCTTGCTCCATTGCAGGTACAGTCCCTGACAGTTTTTCTTTTGCAAAGTCAGAAGTCAGGGATAGCGTTAGTCTAAACGCTGATGAACCTAAATGCATCTCTTATATGTTAGCTATAACCGGAACACATGAAGTGGTTTGTTGCGCAAATTGCTCCTACATTCCACTTGGAACAGAAGTCCGGGCAAAAGGAGATGAACCGTCCTGGGATTCGAATTGGGATGTTTTTTCAGAGTGGTTTACGACAATCAACCAGGAGTATTGTTCAGAACAAATCACTTGGGAGCCAGAGTTAACGACCACTTATCAGACTCGTGCTTGCGGAACTGGAAGTAAGTGTTCTACACGAATTGAGAAGAAAGTACGAAGTCTTGCTTACGATCAGTATAAGGTTATTGCAACATGCGAAGAGCTTCTCCCCGGAATCAGATTTCGTGGCCACAGTACTTTACGTAGCCCTATTATGGAGCGTCATACAGACTGGCTCACGAGCCCAGGAACTACTGAAACCGATTGGATTACACCAGCGGGTGGAAGGGTTGATTTCCCAGACCAAGATGTAGCTATTGCTGACTGGGGACGTGTTAGTAATGGTATACCTGCTAGTATTCAGTAACCTTTATAATATAATTAAATCCCTGAAGTTCTGTAATCTACTACACTTGTTGATAGGAACATCGATGTCATCTCATCACTTTAATTCCGCTTTGACTGAAATCATAACTATTAACTAGTAGCTAAGTAACTGGAACTTATTAGAACACGTATTTTCACTGTGTATTTCCTCGATTCCAGAACGGACACAGTCGATGATACTAGGATGCATCCAGGCCATTTTTACCCTCCAGCAGCGCGGCGTAACCTCAATCCCTAACTCCACTGGCCTATACATCTCTAACCCGTGAGCCTGCTGGGGATAGGAAGGACGGAATAGGTATCTATCGACTACAGTCCAGTCAAGAGGAAGGCAAACACCACTCTTCTACAGAGAGGTCAAGATTCTAAACAAAACCTTAATATAAATTTAAGTTACAAAAATCCAGACATATTATATAGAAGTTACAACCGACCCTACATAAAATTAAACCGTATTATATATCTCTCCATATCTCATAAATAATTCATTAATAAAATAAAACACAAAACATAACAAAAACAAGTTCTAATCCAAAAAAAATAATTTAGAATTAATCAATATGTGAAAAATTCTGATTGACCAGTATCATCAGTCTTCCCTCCCTCATTCATCAATGCAGGGAATTGGCTGAGTAATGCCGGCGGAAATGACGACAGTCCATCATACGATATCCCATCATTACCTCCAGGTTGAAGTATTATACCTTCCTGAGAGATGGGAATATAAAGTTGCTGCTGCCGTTGTGGTTGTTGGTCAATCGACTGAGACTGCAATTGCCTCCTTAAAATCTCTTCATCCTCTAGAGGCTTTATACATCCCTTACCACCTTCAGTTCTGAAATGGCGAGCCAAAGCATCCGGCCTGGCAAATTGACGACCACAACCCCATCTAGTAACTCCATCTGCTAAAATACCACTACATTTAAATTTCTTTTCACCAGTATGAAGAAGTTCATGACGATTACGATCATTTTTCCTTGTGAACCTCTTATTACAAACATCACAAGCGTAAGGCTTTTCATTAGTATGAATATGAAGGTGAGATCTTAGATTATATGCTCTGGTAAATACTTTATCACATTGATAGCAAGCATAAGTAGCCGGATGCTTCTGGACCCTTTTATTCGATTTACCTTCCTCACCCAACAATTTGGCCTGAATCACTTCCCTAGCAAAATCCCTATTATTGGGAGATCTACTTCGACTACGACTCTGACTTTTGCTCTTAGTATCACTTCTACTACTTTGACTCCGACTCCTACTAGGACTACGATAACGGCCAGATGCAGAAGATTGAGACCTACGAACAGAAGCAACTAAAACTGATAAAGTTTCATTGTCACCCAAAGAAGTAGGAACCTCAGTGAAAGGTTGTTGTTGAGGCTGTGGTATTGCTAAAGTAGCGGCGGCTATTTGAGTGGCAGCAGATGGACCACCAGATCGACCACGCTCTTGTAATTCTTGCTCAAATAATCTAGCAGGAGGTGGATCTGATCTTGACCTCTGCCTAGTAGGAGTTGGTCTGGATAAATAATTGGTATCAGCATTTAATAAAGCTCCTTCATCATCTCCAAAAGCAAGCACATCAGCGCCACCAATAGACTCACTATTATTAATATCCACATTGTTCTTACGAAGTTCAGACCCTGAATCCATAGAACCTAAACTCGATGAATTGGATGAATAAGGATTATATGGAAAGTTATTATTATTATCATCAGTATCATCAGTTGTATGAATAATAATTGATGGAGCATTTAAATTAGAAGGAGAATGAACCTGAGATGAAGGTGATAGATAATTGTTGGTTTGGTGGTCTTGATGTTGAGGGTGTTGAATTTGATGATGCTGTTGATGATGTTGATGTTGAGGATGTTGATGCTGGTGGTGTTGTTGATGAGATTGGTGTTGATTTGGTTGAAGCCCTTGACTATCCAAAGAAACTAAATCATCTCCCAATCTCAAGTATGCTAATGAGGTCAAATCAGTATTTGAAGAAGAAGCAGAAAGTGTTCCTTCTGGTTTCAAATATGGTGAAAAATTACCACCAGTAGATAAATGAGGAGAAGAAGACATAACAGCAATATCAGCAGCACTTAATCCCCCTCTAGCAGAAGAAACATCTGAGCTAACAGAACCTCTTCGTTCACGATAACTACCAAGTAAATCAGAGGATTTCGGGAAATCCACGACAAAAGAAGGTAGTCCAACATATTCATGATTATTATTATCATTACCGTCTGATGATGAAACAATGATTTCTGGGGAAATGCCAGAAGTATTGTTATCAGCATTATTGAAAAATAGAGGTTGTTGCTGATAATCATAATTGCCACCGCTACCCATCATAACATCAGAGATCACTCCATTGTGAATTTGGTTAGCGTAGAAATCAGCCGATTCATCAAGAAATGATTCATAGTTGGATGTATCTGCACCGATACCATTACCATTAGCATTAAATGAAAAATCTAACTGATCATCTGGAATTTGATTCTCATCATCATCAATAGGATGGTTAAAGGGAGATAACGATTCTCCAATAGTCGTTGGTAGTCCATTCATTAGATATAGTATTACTGGTATGATATACGAGCAGTGTAGTAGTAGTTATGATAATGATTACACAAACTCCACTACTACAAACTAATCAGAAAGAGTGAACTAATGGATAATACTGATAAAAATCAGTTGGTATAATAGAGATAGAGATAGAACTTAAAACTACTAACAGTCAAAGTTTGTATTGACTTCACAACCTAATTCCTTACTTCACCGAATATAATGATGATGATAATTTGATAAATATAAGATTGAACAAAATAAGAACCAAATAAATAAAAAAGAAAGTTTCCTCTTGTTAAAGATTATTATTACTCTTGTTCAACTAATCTATGACAGACAGAGACCAACAAGAGAAAAACCAAGCTTTCACCTTTTTATGACTTCACCAATTTAATAACTTCACCAGTTTAATGTCTAACCTCAATTTAATGATTCCTCTCCAATTTAATAATTTCACCGCTGAGTATTCGAAGATATATATTAAATCTGAATGAATATCAAGATGGCAACTATGAAATGATTGCGTGGGTATGAACCGTAAGACACCTTTTTGGCAGTGGATTTTGTGTGGCTCACTATAAAAATTTGGGAACTTAACATAATTGGTAGCAGAACCCCTAACCCTTTATGAGAGATGATCTGTTCGTTAGGAGGATTTGGGTAAAGAAGAGAAAGTCCGATCCGACAATTAGTATGCATGTACACATCTTGACAGGATCAGGACAAGTGCATAGAGGCTGTGAAGTTGCAGGTAGGTAGACTGTGGACAGGTTTGAACAGACAGACGGGTACTGAACAGGCGCATATATGTGTATGGAGGAAATATATAGATGTGGGAAATAAACTGATGTGTGGGAAATATATAGATGTGGGAAATGGACAGATGCGTGGGAAATGTATAGATGTGAATGGACAGATGCGTGTGGGGATGCAGATGTGACAGTAGATATTTGGCTTCTCAACACACTGGATAATATCAACTATTTGATTTCGCAGATCAGATGATTGAAGAAGGGAAGATAGAGATAGAAACAACGCAAAAGTGATAAGAAAATATTTAAGTAGAGAATCATAGATTAGGAAAAGTTTTAATTTAGTAGTTTAATCAAAGACAGTGAAAATGTCGTTAATAAATTTATTGCTACTACTACTGCCAAAAAAATACTGTAACGTTAGTAATACACCCACAATTCCTTTATTTCGCGTTCCACTGATTTTTAAAGTTCAGAGCCAAGTTTATTTTCAAACTTTAACTTGTACAGTGTACAGTACATGTACTATCTCTCCTAAGTAGCCGTTGTTGACAGTGCTAAATCATATGATCTATATAATGTTGATCGATCTATAGCGTGAACTTGTACATGCTGTATACTTATGCAGTGACACACACATTTAAATCTAGTTACCGCATTGGGAATGACGTCTTAGACACAACAAGGTAGCCTGCCGCTTCTAGCTGCATAGAACATTTACTAAACCCTAAACCAACTTTATAGCCCATCTGTTATCCATCCTTCTACTGTACTGCATAATAAAAAGCTTGACTTTCCAGCCCTAACCCTTATCCCCCTCTGATGATGATATAACCTTTTAAAGTTAAACCGGGGGCTACGCTCTCGGTCTTCCCTTAAATCATATTAGGACCTCGAGAATTTCAACTCTGAGAGTTGTAGCTTTTTCCTCATATTCCTCGGTGGGACTGGGGACCGACTGAGAGATCATCTTCTTTGCTTAACATCATAAAGGTTATATCTTTTTTCTACTGTACTATTCTCAGAACAGATAAAACAGTATCAACGCGATATCAGAAGTGGTCGGCCACCCGCGTTATTGCACTAAAATGTATTTGATTGTTGACGTCTATCAATCTATGTCGTCATCTGGTCCTTAATAAATAATCCCTCAAATCTTCAATAAAAAGCTATTTTTCCTATTGTATTTACTCCTTCGGCAAACAATCTTTTGTATCGGGTCTCCGTTGACCTCGTCAGCCTGACCAAAAATAAGCCACACAATACCCTAAACCAGATATGGGGTTAAACATAGCACTAAATAAATTCGAAATATATTTCTTTTTCCAGTCATGGTCAGTATGGGGGGGGAGGAAATTAAACTATGCGTAACGAACACGCTTCATTGCAACATAAATTTTATATCGAAAATGTGCACATATGCCATTGGACACGTGGGTGAGAGGTTATTTAAGAAAAAAGTGAATTGTACTATTGCAACCACCCCTCCTGATCCACCCCACTCGACGGGGGTAGTTCCCCAAACCTCGTTGCTCGATTGGAATTGGCTTTCTCATAAAGCAGTAGGGTTTTCAAATATGCATGCTCATAGAGATTATTTTTTTTGCACTGCAGCTACTGCATTGTTATGCTCAGTACTGACAGCGGTATGATGGTTGCAGTCAACACTGCATGGTACAGTATATTAGTATTAGTAATAGTATTAATTGTGTGGTGGTAGTAACTGAGGGAACTGAAACTGGAGAGACAGAAATTTATTTTACAGAGATAACCTGACCGGGCTACGAGGTCTAGAGGAGTGTTCTCGAATAAGGAATATCCCTCTCGTTCGCCGCTGGGAAAGTCAGTTAAAGAGAATCGTTTCCAGCCAGATGCGAGGTAAAATATGGGATACACAATAGTTGTAATCTAATTAGTTTCGCTTGTTATCGCTCGTTGTGATTTGGTTTTCACATATACTTGGTTTTCTTTTTTTATTCATTGTCAATGCGCGCGGCCGTGAATTGTTTCTTATCAACGTTCCTTATCTTGATCCAATCCATCTCATTTATCTCATTCAGCCCCTGCCTTACTGATTATGCAGAACAAAAACTTACATCCCATGAACGATTGTTGCTACTTAGCTGTAAACAGATTTGCGCATATTTAGGGTAGTTAACTTTACGTTACTTTATGCTATGCAAGAAACTCAATCGGTGCTTAAATACGGTGTGTCACACTGCCTTTACCCTCTTACAGGATCATCTAAACTAGATGAGCACGCTGTATGTTAATCGTTTGTACACTAACTGCATAGGCGAGATTCGCGCTGCATGTAAGAAGATAACGGCAAAAGAAACTTGAGATACAGTAAACAGATCGTTACTGAAGCGGTTCCTATTAAGTCTGACATATGGTATGTTCACGAAGATGTAATTGAAGTTGTGACAAACAAAGCACAGAATTGTAAATAGATTCTTAGCTACAACTTATATCACCAATTATATAAATCACAAACAAAATGAGATCATAACCTTATTATATATACCAGACATATTAAAAATCTCCATAATATATGGGCCAACTATATTAACCCTTTCCACATAAAACGTTAAATTATCTAATCAATAAAAATACTTAAAGAAAAAAAGAAAGAAATTTCTAGTAGAGTGAATCAAATATGAGTCAAAATTATATGTCATCAATGCTGTTTATTAGTTTGAGCATCCTCAAAATCTCTTCACCTTCTAAAAGCTTGGTACATCCTTTACCACGTTCAGTCCTCAAATGACGAGCCAAAGCATCAGATCTCGTAAATCCGCGACCACATCCCCATCTAGTAACCCCATCTTCTAAAATTCCACCGCACTCAAACTGTTTTTTACCGGAGTGAAGAAGCCTATGACGATTACAGTCATTTTTCCTGGTAAATGTCAGACCACACTCGTCACAGCAGAAGGGCCTTTCATTCTTATGAATATGAATATGGCAATTAAGGTTGAACTCTCTGGTAAATGCTTTATCGCATAATTCGCAACCGAAAATAGCTGGATGTTTTTGCACCTTTCTATATGATTTACCTTCCTCACCTAATAATCGGGATTGAATCACTCCTCCAGCAATATCCCTATTAGTGGGACTACGACTTCTACTCTCAGTTCTCCTTCTACTTCTCCTGCTTCTAATCTGTCCCCGACTAGGACTGCGATGGCGATCAGTACCTTCTGCAAAAGATTGCGATCTAGGTTGCTCTTGGGGAAGAAACGCTGAAGGGGCTGGAGCTGTCTGAACCGCAGCAGATGGACCACCAGATCTCCCGCGCTCCTGCAATTCTCTTTCGAATAAGCTGCAAGTAGGTGGAAGTGACTTTGATCTTTGTTTACCAGGAGTAGCTTTGGGAACCGATGCTCTGTGAGGTTGATGACCATCCAAAGATAAAAACCTCTCTGAGAATGTCAATGCTTCTAAAAACATCAAATCGAGTTCCGAAGAAGAACCCATAATTCCCGGTGAAAGATTATCAGTAGGAATATCACCAGTCATTATTCCTCTCTCAGGAGATGTATCAAAATTAGCAGGATCCTGTCTTTCACGAAAATTAGAAGATGATTCTGGGGGATCAGGAAGTGCAGCGTCATCAAAATTTAAAAACTGATCTAAAATTGACTGAATATCAGAATTCAATTGATGATCAAGATGTTGATGCTTCATGATGAAAAAAGTGTATCAATAGAATAGGTAGTAGATACGTTACACCGAATGAAATATAAAGTAAATAAATATCAGGAAAAAAAATATAAATAATCAGTTGAAGGCAGAAATTATAGAAGAAACAAAAGATGCAAGAAGAAGATAGATTTAAGAAAAAAAAAAGAATATTAAAAGACCAAACATTTTGAAAAAATCATGGGTATTTATAAAAAATCTATGGGAGGCTGTGTGAACTGAGGGACTTAAACCTGTCCCCTGTGCCCAACTGAACTTGTCCATCGTTAATCTCTTATCGGTTTAACCCCAAACCCGTTAGTAGGGCCATCACCATCGTACTATCCTGCTGATTACTTTTGTTTTCCTGATTGGGGCTTTTGCTTGCATTGCAATATTGAAAATCAATGAAGTGTTCTTCTATTTCCGGGGTTTAGCTCCCTACTCGCTTTGAGATATTATAGTGCAACCACTTGAAATGATTTTGATTCAGTGGACTCAGTCGAACAGTGCGTTATGTGGTCGGTCTGACCGGTCTGACTCAGAAAAATTATTTTGTTAATTAGCTTATATCTCCTTCCATTAACTTTCGCTATCTGATAAAAATGAATTTTGCACCTTGTAATGCTCCCCACACAATTAATATTTTAAAACCTTACCCTAGTTCTATCTGAAATTGGACTTCACTTGAGTAGGTTCAGGTTGGTGCTCGGGACAAGTCCAAGATTCACCAGAGTCAGATAATGGAGTATCACTACGATCCAGATGCTGTCACTGCTGTGCCGTTCAGTTAAACAAGCTTACTACGGTGAGAAAAACAAACGAAAATATAACACAAAAGAACAGAAACAGAAAAAAGAAGAAATGAAAGCATTATTTACTTTTTTGCCTGCCAAGACTAAACATACCCTCCCAACAATGTATATACTACTTGGGCCGGACTCCGTAAGTTATTCCCAATTCACAGCTCTACTAAATTATAACTTAGCGCCATTTTCTCATATCGTTTGAGATTAAATGTCAAAGAAAACTGACTTATATTAAACGATATGAAGAATGGTCATCTATGCATAGTTACCGATATTATTTTCGATACATTGCTCAGGCCAGGTAGATTACAGTGATGGCAGCAGCTGTTGGTTAATACCAGACCGCGTTTTTTTTCCCCTCTTATCGGCGATAGCGCTAGCCCCGATCCCGACAATATCCCTCGCTTCGCTCTGGATCTGTTAGAACTGCTAGTGCGGGGCCACGTTTACAGCTGCCGGACGCGTAGAGTTGCTGGCAGGCTACACTGATCGGTTAAAACTTGTCCTCTTTATGAAATTGTGCAACTCTCTTCTGGAATTGTATGCTTTTTGTTGATTTTCTATAATACCACCCACTTATCAATAAGTTGGGGTTAATGATGACACTACTGTACTCTGTACTCATGTACTAAGGATGCTGACGCAATGCATGCAGCTGATGCTTGTCCCCGGCCATAATATTATGTCATGTTAAGTCCGCGTACTGCACTGCAAGATTAACAAGAAACTAAAAAACCACCAACAACCGTAACCGTTTACACTCTAACTGTTTATGAACAATCTAAGATTGGACCTGCTTAAGAACAAAATTCTGCGCATGTGAGCCGATAGAATCAGAAGAAAAAGAAATATAAAATTTACGTAGATAACAATTTTACTAATATAATGTTAAGCTGTTCTGTATACCAATATCTGTCTGACATTTACATTACAATCAATATCTATAAACTACCTCAAATGTTAGATATAATCAAAATCATATGGTTCATTGGTAGTTAGTTTTTTTTTGATGGCAGCTTATAGAGATGCACCAGGAGTGTGTGAAGTGCGTGTGGGAGAGAGGTAGTATTCTGTCTACATACTACAGTAGTAATTTTTTTCGGATATGAATATATTAGGCGGGGGTCGTAGTCGATTTGGATTAGCACTTGTGTGAATATGTGGTAGGGGTGTGATGTGACAGGAGAATTTCGGAATCTTGTTATCAATCAATCTAACCCCCCTATTACTACTTGTCTTGGCCTATTACCAGCGTCACTAACCACTAATTGATATACTAGTAAATTATCACCAGTGCCTATGGCATATATGAGCAGTATTTTTTAATCCTTGCTATAACTGATTGCGTCATCAATATTGTGATCGGCTCAGCCACCGGCATGCCGGATATGGTGAACCTGATTGGCTCACTCCGAATCGATATTATGTCTTATCACAAATGCCTCATGATAATTACCAACTGCCATAGGCAAAAACTACCAAGTTAAGTCTTTCTTTAACGGAAAGATGAAGCGAATTACTAGAGAAGGAGGGTGTATGATTGAACCTGTTGTTGACCGCCATTGGCCGCTGATACCCGAATTAAAAAGATTTATAATCAAGAATGAAGGAGTAACGCCTGCTATAGGATTGCTATAGGATCAGATTCTTTGAATCCGTATAATATTATCACAATTGTATTGTTAGAGCTAATTTCTCTATCTACCAACTTTCCTTTCAGGTCCTGTATGTTTTGGTAGAAATCCGAATCGTCTCCTTATAATCCACTTTATGCTGGCTCCCTAACATTTGCTCGCAGATCCATCCAGTCCCACACTAGACGAACCTCTAATTTCTGAATTCTTAGCAATCCAATAGAAGGGAATCCAATAGATATATGCATTTCCTGTTAAATTGAGTTTAGTTTCGTATGCCAACAGATAGATACCTTCAGTCAAGGAGCTGATCAAGGATAATAAGCGAAGAAAGAGAACGCACTTTGAAATAATCCCCCGTAATGGTACCCATACCTGCTTACAGCGGTTGAAGGTATACACCATCTTACACTTCCTTTTCACTCTCGCTCCGGGTTGTCTTCACATCTGAAGCATTGCTTTTTCCCAGGAGCCATTACATGGTTGTAAGAGAACCAAGTGTACACAACGTGTGTGGTGTAAAGTGTTGACCGATATGGACGACATGGGAGAAGGAAAAAGGTAACCCAGTCGCATGTGGCAATCCCCGCAGCACAGCAGAGACAGAGCGGCAGTAGATTAACGAGATAGAGCTTGCCTCTAGAGGTTGCGACTAAGCTTCCTTCACCTCGATACAAGTTCTATTCACGACAGCCAGTACATCTTTACTGCTTTCTTCATCCGCTTCAAGGAAGGAATCTTGTCTGCCTCCAGACAGGACAGGCTTTTGGCCTGTTATCTGCTGTCCACATTATTTCTCTAAGACCTGGTGACGGACTAGACAGCAATTCTTGTACTCTTTGTTCAAATTTCAAGAACTGCAACAATAAATTTCAAGCTCTTCTAGCGTACGTTCTAAGGTGCTCTCCAAGTTCTGAGCTGCGATCATCCCGTTAGACTGTAACGGATGGAATTTTATTTTTTGAGTTGGCATTTTTCTCAAACTTATGCTTTGTGAATAGAATCAGGGACAAGCAGATTCTCAGATATTTTTTCTTTAGCTAATATATTGCGTTCATTCATACATAATAGCCAAAATATTCTGATTTGGAAAATGTTCCAGACGTGTAAAGGTGATATATATGTCTGACTTCCATCCCACCCGGTATTCCTGAAGTATTATTATTCTTGTGATCTTGTAATTGTTATCGGACCCTGCATAATGCTTAAACACTTGAATGGACGTGTTGAGGTCTGATCAGTGTCGATCGATCTCGATAACGTTTAAATCACGTACCCCGCTATCTGTTATATATATATGTATTATTATGTGTATATAGAATAGCGATTGCCTTTTATCAAGGGATTAAGTGATTATTTAAATCATAGCGAGAAAAACCGAAGGCTGTTGGACTCTTTATATCGTTCTCTTAAGTAGAATGAGAAAGGGTGCATGAAGTTTAGATCTGAAATCTTGGCAAAATTGATCATGTTCTAAGCCGAAAGAATGGCGTCCCGAGAGAGGAAAGGGGACTCAAAGTTACCGAAGAGAATACATAACTCGGGCTTATGTAGGTTGAGAGCGAGGATATCTGCTGACGTAGCAATCGGATATCGTGATAAAGCATGGGGTATCATGATGAATAAGTTCATTTATTGGGTTCAAATCGTGCTAAGACGGTCTTTGTGCTATGTATATCCTCGGTTTATCCACCCTTCTTATCGGCCAACACACGTGAAGCCCACGGACTGTGGGAATTTCCAATTAATCCCGCCTGTTCAAGCTCGTGCAATTCAGATCCAATTAATTCCCTCTGTTGCCCACGGTAGTTGATTGGCGGCAGAGAGCGAGGAATAACTTGGATCCTTAAGATGGAGGGTAGCCGCGGGAAGTTTGGCAAGCGAGGGGTGTCGACCCTTAGGTAAAATGGTATCTTGACGTTGCTCATCCTCAATGTGACGCATCCAGTTGCAAGGCCGGTAGCCGAACGTGGGAATAAGTTCTAACTTCCCCGGCGAACGAAGCCTTAGCAAGAGGCGGAGAATGAGGTCTCCCATAACTAAACTGACGAGAACGTGTTAGGATGTCTATCCCTAAGGGGGTGGAAAGTTCCTTAACAACATATAATGATATATTACTACATACAACCGTGGAAGCAATATTGATAGGGACAGGATAACATGACCGACCATCAATAGTGGCTCCGGAGAAGGAAGTAGACTTTAACAGAGGCAAAACTTCCTTGACCCGACCAAACAAGAGGCCGAAATGCAAGAAATCTCGCTGCCAGAATCGACTATTGCCACTCGTTCCCTATCAGACAATGTTAGTAATATTTTAACAGCTGGACATCTGGGTGCTAGCGGTATTGGGATATGTAACCGAATCAACAGTCTAGACAAGAAGGATTGCATACCGTGGACATCACGTAGGTCAGTAGTATGATATATCTTCAATGATACTCACGTGGTCAGACATATACGGCCCTGGATCTGCTTGAGTGAACTGACGCAAATTCGTACGAGACTGTAGAGGACGATGCTGAGACTGTGGTTGACGATTCTGTTGCTGGCCACTGAACGGCAAGCGTTTTTGAAAAGACTGTTAAGCTGGACTTCTGGTCGTTCTTTGAAATCGACCGCGGCCGGGGCCGCGAGATCTCACAGGACGATACGTGCGGTTGGTGACTTTGACTAGAGCCAAGCGGAGATGTTGTAAACTCACCTCCTCTTAGGACTCTTCTAACCGTTTCAGCTCCATGGTGTCCGAAAGAGGACTGTCGGCATCGGTCAATTGCGAAATAAGATCTAATGCGCTCGTCTCGGGCGGTAGTAAACGTAAAAGCTCCTGCACCCTCGAGGCAACCCAGTTGACGTCTATTTTAAGATTCAAAATCTGGTGAAGAACTTGGGCATGGAAGGCCGCGACATTGCGGTATTCAGAGAAAGCTGGAGTAGTGAAGGCATCATCAGATCTCGCAGGACGATCGGTGCGAGCGATGACCTTGGCTAGAGCCAAGCGGAGATGTTGTAATGTCACCTCCTCTTGAGATTCTTCTAACCGTTTCAGCTCCATGGTGTCCGAAAGAGGACTGTCGGCATCGGTCAATTGCGAAATAAGATCTAATGCGCTCGTCTCGGGCGGTAGTAAACGTAAAAGCTCCTGCACCCTCGAGGCAACCCAGTTGACGTCTCCTTTAAGATTCAAAATCTGGTGAAGAACTTGGGCATGGAAGGCCGCGACGGTGCTGTATTTAGAGAAAACTCGAGTAGTGAAGGCCTCAAAATTTTTCCAATTACTCTCATCAATGAGCTCAATATACCTAGCTTTTTCTTCAGCCGACATGTGTTCACAAAGTTTCGCGTTAACCTCACGCACTGTCGAATTGAGGTCCATCTCATTGTTAATGCTGTTCAGAATGGCACGTATACGAATGAACCAAGCACGAATATCATTGGTGATGGATGGATGAGACGGGTTCGGATAAAATTTTAACTCATCAGGACGAGCTTTAACGGCATCCTTAAAAGCATTCTTAAACTCGTCGGAGAGAAGGTGGGTCGGGCGAGTAGTGAGATACGTAGACTCACTTCTGATTGCGATCATAGGAATAGTAGGTCTTGATCCAGCTAGCACAGGAGGACCCCATGGCGTCGCCATGCTGCGCTGGAGCAAGATTTAAAATGAACTTAGCCTCCTAAGACTCCCTTTAAGGGGTACTTAGGGGATTTATATATTAATACTACTACTATACTTATATGAGAATAGCAGTCGGGCTCCGAAGACCCACTCGACTCGATGGATCGATCAATCGGATCCGGCGTGCGCGCGCGGCAGGCCAATGTCACATGACCTGAAATATATTCTATACCTATATGTATAGCTAGCGACACTACCCCGCCCACTTTCCTGCGCCAACCAATTTTTTATCATCCTTCTTGATTCTAGATCCAATATTTTCGTAGTATGTTACTGATTGGTTGGAAATTGCAGGATAAACATGTTTTGGTAATTGGTGGAGGTGAAGTTGCCAAGGGAAGAGTACAGGCCGCTGTTAAAGCAGGGGCTTTAGTAACGGTGATTGCACCTGAAGTAGTAGATGAAATCAAGGAACTAGAAGATCAGATGGAATTGAATCGAATTGAAAGAAGGGAAGTTGATCTTGGAAAGGATTTTGAAATTGATCCAGTATCTTCTTCAGGTCGAGTCTATGATATGGTATTCTCTGCTATTGATGACCGGGAATTGTCACATAAAATATACTTGGAATGTAAGAATAGAAGAATACCTGTCAATGTAGCAGATATTCCCGATGATTGTGATTTCTATTTTGGATCAGTGATAGAAAGAGGACCATTACAAATTATGGTCTCTACTGGAGGTACTGCTCCAAGACTAGCTCGTCGAATTCGAAAAGGAATTGAGAATCGAGTTGATGAATTAGATGTTGAAGAAGCACTTGATAAAATAGGCAGACTTCGTAAACTATTAAGAGAAAAGACCAGTGGAATAGACGAAATTACTGGAAAGGAGAAAGGATATGACAAAGTGACTATAGCTACGCGAATGAAATGGATAACAGAAGTTTGCGATGGATTAACATTTAAGCAAATGGCCGAATTAAAGGATAGTGATATTGAAGAGATGGTGATGAAGTATCCATTATCTTTTAACGAGCAAAAGAAGGAGAAAAATGAAGCTGCATTTACAGCAACAAAGGAAGGAGAAGGAGAAATTTCTCAGATTTCCCCGCTTTAGTCTGATATTCTTAATAAGAAGAAAATTACAGGCGCCTCTGGGATGTTCCAACCCGATTTTGCTCGAAGCTAGCATTGTGCTGGAGGCAGAGATTAAAGATATCTTTAGCATGTAGAGACTGAAGTCAGATTCGAATCAGATCCTTCCATCTGTTGAAATCTGGCTTGGCCCAGTTGTCATTTATTGAACAAACACATGGCCCACCATTTCGGTTGCTGACTCAACTTTAAACTCGGACTCGGCTCTAAATCTCTGAATTATTTTCTATTTGAATTATTACTATTTGATCATGTTTTATGTTTAGTTCATTATATGAAGTTTGATCCTAGGGTTTCTTTTTCATGGATCATGTTCACATCCGAATTCGATAAATTTCACCGGACTCAGTAACCTTTATCTCAGATTCTCAGTCCTGAGGCAATGGGAGCCTGGAGGCTCTCGATGAATAGCAATGAGAGCGTCTGGACTGGTCTGATCAGAAGACCGAAGTCCATAGACTTGATGCTCTTTACTGTTCTGCCTCCGGCGGCTGGGGCTTAGCCCCCAGACCCCTGCTCTCGCTACGCTCGAGAAAGACCCCATATAAGGATATATATTCGTATATTCTCCTAGTTGCCCCACTCCGTGATGCTCATGTGAAACTTTGAGCCTCATAAAATCAACATGAGATCCAACAGATATTTCTTGACAACTTTCAATGTTGATACAATCAATTTAATATCTGGGATTCAGCTCGCTGGATATGAGAATAAAGCTTAAACTAAATGATCAGAAGGTAGTGTGGTGGCCGATTGATAAAAAATCTAGGTCATTGACAATTTCTGCATTTATAAATGAAGTTACAGGAACGAATCTTTGTACGGCTTATTTGGATGGAATAGAACTAAGTTCACAACATACAGTTAAACATCTGATCAAGGACAATGATTTAATAGAGTATGTATCTCAAGAATGATGCTTAATTTCATTTTTGGATCCGTGACCTGGTCTGGATGATGACAGTAGTCTACATCTGGATGATGAGGCAGGAAGGACCACGCAGCTCGCTTCGCTCGAGACTATCCTATCATTAGCCAGATATCTTGCTAACGCTTTTCGTAGAATAAGAGGTGAAGGCTTGCCATATCAGGGGAAACCTTCAACCAAGGCAAGAAACATTAGGAGGAAGCGCCTTAGAACCAGTGTTACAAAGGAGTCTTCAAATATTGATGCAGAAGAAGAGGATGAGGATGCAGAAAAACAGCATAATAAAAAGAATAAACATCGCGACATAGAAGTAAGAGATGAGAAAGAAGTCTCGACTGTGAATTCAGGCGTGGTAGCGGACGCGGACGCGGAGATGGATATGGAAATGGAAAATACTGGCATGGAAAGTAAAGCATCAATTGATCATAATAAGAATGATATGAACGTATCATCACAATTGGATCAATCTAAACAAGAATCTAATGGTTCACAACGATATAAGAACTTAGTACTCAATGCGGTTGAATGTTATAATCCTGATTATTATATTGCCAAGGTCCCTCCCTATCCTTTTAAACATATGCCTATAGTAACTCATGATGATGGTATAACGGACAACAAGTACAGACGATCAAATTCTTCTACCGGTTCTGTCATTGAATCCCAGTTGGCTGAGGAGGCAGGTGGCTGGAATGAAGAGGAAGGTGATGCCCCTCCAGATGAAGAAAAAGTCGTAAAGTCGATAGTTAATCAACCCAGTAATAATCATGCTACCGAATTGGAATTCAATTCTTTAGGGAAGGAAAATGAAGTTAAATTTGAAGATATTGAAGTTGGTGATGTTCTTATGGTTTCTGATCTTGTTTGCGATGCACCGGAGTATCTGCCACAGCGGCGTTACCGAAAGATTAAAGTGTGTGATATCATACCTGAAGGGCTTGTTATTCAAGAAGAAGAAAAGGAAAGTAGAAGAAAAAGGGTTAAAGGAAAATTCGATCTTCCTGATGAAGAAGATGAAAAAATGGATAAAACGGATGAGGAGACAAATGAAGTTTTGCCAAGACTTTATGGGAATTATTTTCGACGTCTCATAAGGTAGTGACGAAAACATTCTGAAATGAATATGGAAGACTAAATCCGACTAAGTAACTCGCTTTAGGTTATTTGGATAGCGGGATATTAGAGGCAGACTGGCGCGAAAAGAGAAACAGGCTCTGGAGTAGGACCCCAGAGGAAGGGGCCGTGTCAGGAATGAGGGCCGGTACGGCCCAGGCTAAATAAATCTTTGTATGCATATATATGGGTTATATCATTCAATTGGAGATTTAGCTTCAGCAGATGTCAAATGCAATACACCTTCAATATGAAACTTTTTGGAAGATTCCTCAATAGGAGGTGAATCTGAATCGGATTTAGCAAGCTCCTCTAAGTCCTTATTTTCGTTATTGGCTTGTTCATTATCATTATCATTATTCACATTTTCACTTTCATTTTCGTTTTCGCTTTCACTTTCACTTTCACTTTCACTAGTATCACTATTATCAGTACTATCATCATCACTGGTGTCACTATCAGTTGTTTCGTTATCAGTTTCTACCTTGGCTAGTTCATAACCTGGAGGAAGATCAACATCACTTTGAATAACAATAAAAGTTGGAAATTCAATCACCGTTTTGCCAGGAATTTCATCAGAGAGAGATTTGTCACCATCGATTCGAATAACTTCTCGTCTATTTGCAGGACAATTGACTTTTGTCATGAATATTTTGAATGGTAATGGTGAAGAGGATGCTGAATCTGTGACACCAAGATCTCTATCCTTAACTAAAATTGTTTCTAAAATACGCCTAGCAGCATTGTTTATTATTTCAGAATCAGCCATTTCTTTTATGATTTTTATAGTAGGTAATGAATTCTTTAATGGCCCCTCTTGAGGACTTACCTCAGATGACTTGTCAATAAATATTATCCATTCTATAGTCCAATAATATTTTTTTCTTTTATTATTCCATCCAGATTTATTCAGGGAATTTCTTTCCATTCCTATTGGAAGATATCGAACATTGACACCATTACGTAACACGCTTGAAATAGAAGGATTATTCGGATTGGTTGTTTGTCGTCTTAATTGTGATCTTGAATTCTGATTTCCTCCTCCTCTCTTTCGCTTTCCACCACCATCACTGCTACTACCTTTGAGAATTTCCTCGGCAGATCGTTTACCAAGTACCAATTGACGATCCAAATTCTGAAGGAAATTATAATCCCGATTTATTGTAATTGGAGAAGAGACTAATTCTTTATGACCAATATATTTGGCAGGATCAATTGATCCTGAGCAAGAATTCCTTTGTTTATGAAGTTTGGAACAATTTAAAGAACATGTTCTCATTCCACATGCTGGGCATTTATATTTTGGAACATTTATATAACATATCGCACAAAGATTTGATAGAGTACTATTCATCTGAGAAAGAACATAAAATGTGAATCTCCAAGCAAATCAAACCTGACCAAATATATTCTATATACTGTGAATCTCCAACTAAATCGAACCTGATCAAATATATTCTATATACTGTGAATCTCCAAGCAAATCAGACCTGGCCAAATATATTCTATATACAACAAATAATTCCAGTTGGTAAATAGAAACAAAACAAAAAAAAAAATATTTTTCCGTCAATCTGATAAGATAAAGATTGAAATTTAATACTGCACGGCTGAATGTCACGTGAAGAATCGGGGGATATATATATATTATATATATATATGTACGCGTCCCGACCGGGGTCCTTCCCGCTCTAGTATGCCTCCGGCGGCTGGGGCGTTACCCCAGACCCCATGGCTCGCTTCACTCGAGGTTAATATCGTCTCAATCAAATATTGAAATGTTTCCTCTGAATTAATCACAATCTAGTGCCTAGAAGCTATATATGTATATATGTATGTATTTACTAGTGAGCGCACGTGATATGCGCATGCACAGCCGTTCGTAACTTATTAGCGACAGAACAAAGTAAGGCGCGGCCACAGGCGTTCGGGAGTCTTTCACTTTCCCTTCCTCTTCTCTTCCTCTCTTCTTCTTTGGTTTATCGAGTTTGCCAAAGGTAACGGAATCAATTAGTATCCACGAGAAACAATCATGGTAAGTTAATGAAATATAATTGATAGAATGAATTTAAGTTTGTTGAGGAAGATACTAACTATTTTTAGTCTGCTCAGAATTCAAATGGAATCCAGACTCTTTTAGAGGTAAGAAGAATATTGTGGCATCAAGCGAATGAATTGGAGACAGTAACTCCTCATCTATTATGTGATGGCAGACCATAGCTCTTATTATGTTCTCGAGCGTAGCGAGAGCTAGGGGTCTGGGGCTACGCCCCAGCCGCCGGAGGCAGACTGAATTGATTACTATTGATACTAACTTTTTTAGGCTGAACGTAAAGCTCATGAAATTGTTCAGAATGCTAGAGCTTGTAAGTTGGAATATGAAGAGTATTGTTTACCTCAAATGACATTTCTAACATGTTTTAGTCCGAGCACAACGTTTGAAGTCAGCTAAAGTTGACGCTGCTGCTGAAATTGAAGCCTATAAAAAGAATAAAGAACAGGAATTCAAATTAAAGGAATCTCAGGTAGGTGATGATCTTGTCTCCGATGGGTGGTACTTTGGCCGTGAATGAGAGTGACGAGATGAACATCTCAAGCGTGGCGTAGAGTTTGGGATTTGGGATTTGGGATTTGGGATTTGTAATGCTAACTTCTTTAAGTATACTGGAACCACTTCAAAAGCAACTGAAGAAGCTGAAGAAAAAATTCAATCTGAACTTGAAAATATTAAAGCTCAAGCTGCTAAATCTAAAGATGATATTATTAAAAAGATTATTCAATCGGTGACTACACCTACTCCAACTCCTCATATTAATGCTTAGATAGTTAGATGATGATGACATTATAAATAATTGATTTAATCTTAATCGCCGATATTCTCGAGCGAAGCGAGAGCTAGGGGTCTGGGGCTACGCCCCAGCCGCCGGAGGCACAAGTGATAGTATGACCAGGCTTGCCCCGGAGATGTATACGGCTGAATATGATCTTTCACGTGATTCATGATGCGGGCCGCGATCCGCTTAAGTTTCTACCACGTATTTTGGTCCATCAGATCAGATCTTGTCCGTCATTTAACCAATCAGCCAGTATTTTGGTTATTTTGAATTAAGATAGAACAAAGAATTAATCTTGCTTATTTTGTTAGAAGATTTGATCTAGTTTAGAATAGTTCGATCGTGTTGTAGTTCCCAGAGTGAAGATTAGGATTGTCGTGAAGATTGTCTACTTGTTCTATCCGAATCTTTTTCAATTCACAGTAGTAGTTGATTAAGTGTTATTTGGTTAATGTGAGAGATTCAGATTAAACGTTTGGAGGTTTGTTTTGCGATTGGAGGTTATTTTTTGTGTCAGTTTGGAGATCTGTTTCTGTTTGATACTCATCATGATGAAAATCCCAGAAGTATCAGCAGCAGTTTTACTTGTTCTTATTCCATCTTTATATTTCATCACTAGGAAATTCCTTGATTCAAAACGTAAAGAACGTGGGAAACCTTTTCATTTACCAACTCCTGAAGAAGCTTTACCCCATTGGAAGGGTAAACGGATTTCTCCAGTATCAGTTTATGATTCAAATGATCCAACCCATATTCAATGTTATTGTCCTGCAACTGGTCAATCTTTAGGACGAGTTGCCGCTCATACAAGAGAAGATATGGATAGCCTGATTGAATCAGCTCATCAAGCTCAAAAATCATTACCTTGGAAACAAGCTAGTTTCAGTGATAAAAGAAGAGTATTAAATACTATTTCTAAATATATAAATGACCATCAAGAAGAAATAGTTCGAATAGCTTGTCGCGATACTGGTAAAACAATGTTGGATGCTAATTTAGGAGAAATCCTTGCAACTTTAGAAAAGATCAATTGGATAGTTGCTCATGGTGAGTCTGCTTTATCAGTTTCAAAAAGACCACCTCCAACTAATATTCTTTTATCTTATAAAGGAGCAGAAATCAGATACGAACCATTAGGAGTTGTTTCTGCAATGGTATCATGGAATTATCCGTTACATAATTTAATGGGGCCAATTGTAGCCGCTCTTTTTACAGGAAATGCTATTATAATAAAATGTTCAGAAAGTGTAGTTTGGTCTTCGTTACATTTTATTGAGATTGCTAAAGAAGCTTTAAGAATTAATGGATTCGATGAAAATTTGGTTCAATTAATTGCATGTTGGCCACATGATGCTGATTATTTGTCTTCTCATCCTGGTCTTAATCATATAACCTTTATTGGTTCACGAGCTGTTGCTCATAAAGTTGCCTCTGCTGCTGCAATTTCTTTAACTCCTGTTGTATGTGAATTAGGAGGTAAAGATCCATTAATTGTATTAGATGAGGTTAAAAATTTACAATCTATTGCATCTATAATATTAAGAGGTACGTTTCAGAGTTCAGGACAAAATTGTATTGGTATTGAAAGAGTAATTGCTTTACCTAATAGTTATGAAAGTTTAATTCCAATATTGGAAAAGACAATTTCTCAATTTAGATTAGGTTCTTCTATTGATCAACAGGAAGTTATAGATATGGGTTCTACAATTAATAGTACGCGGTTTGACACCTTAGAAGAATTAATTCGTGATGCAATTGAAAAAGGAGCCACTTTAATTCATGGCGGTACTAGATATAATCACCCCAAATATCCACAAGGTCATTATTTTACACCCACTTTTTTAGTAGGGGTTACTAAAGATATGGAGATTGCACAACAAGAAGTTTTTGGTCCAGTATTATTATTATTTCGTGCTGAAGATGTTGAAGAAGCTATTTCAATCGCTAATTCTACTGAATATGGACTTGGTGCTTCAATTTTTGGATCATCAACTAAATTATTAAATCAAATTGCTGATCAATTAGAATGCGGCAATGTTGCACTAAATGATTTTGCTACTTTTAATCTTTGTCAGTTACCATTTGGAGGAGTTAAAGGTAGCGGGTATGGTAAATTCGGTGGAGTAGAAGGGTTACGTGCATTATGTGTTGAGAAATCTATCTGTTATGATAGGTTTCCTTTTATGAGTACAACAATACCAAGACCATTGGATTATCCAATTCCGGATGGTACAAAGGCTTGGGATCTCGTTAAAGCTATTAATCAAGTAGGTTATGGTGAGGGATTATGGGGTCGTTTACAAGCGTTACAGAAGTTGGCGAGAAGTTGAAGTTGCCAGAGCGCGATATCATGTATTTTATAAATGTAAATATTATTAGGAAACAGAATATAACTGTAGCATTAAGCGATGACATATAGAACTCGGAAGCGGGAGTGAAAACATATCTGTGAATATGACAGTAGTTCCACCCTCTCGACATCATTAAGGAAGTTATATGGTCTGTTGTGTAGAAACGGTTCATCAAGTAGTTCCATAAAGTGTCTGTAAAGGTATAAGCACATTCCTATACCATTCATTATGTATCTCACTCGAAGCTTTTGGGGCCCTGTAGATCGTTAAGTCCCTGCATGAGATCTGAGATAGAGGCATCTCCCGAGACAGTACCAATACATGTGTTGAGACTTATTTAAAATAAGCTACCACAATTTATAAATACAAATTATTTTGCAATCACGTTCATTCAAAGGACTGAATGAACGATACTAAAAATTACAGATCTGAAAACAGGTCTCCAAGTCTTGATACCTCGGTGGTTGGAGCAATTTGCTCTGGTCTGATGGTGGTAGAGTTTCTCGAGCGGAGCGAGAGCTAGGGGCTTTGGGGGCTATGCCCCCAACCGCCGGAGGCAGAATATGGGACAGGGGTTCCAACTTTCGGCAGCTGGAAGGAGCTATGACCTCAGTCGACAAAGGTAAATTGGGCCGCAACTGCTCTTGAGCCTAGACCTCTATCGCAACCAAGACGATGAAGAGAGTTAACGGATATGGGAGGAGTTTGAAGATGCCGAGCCGATGAGATGCATTATATGCATATTATTAATGATAAATATAAGCAGGTTATCTCCGTAGATGTACCCGTTATTACTATATACAGTATGTATATAAACTGTTTCTATGCGTGTCTGGGAGAAATGAAGTTGTTTCGGAGGTAAGGGAAGAAGTGGCACCAGATTAGGGTGAGGTTACATGAACGTGTTTCTTGGCGGAGATAAGCTAGAACTGACTAAAGCCGCGTCTTTAAAATAAAATCTATAAACTGTACTCTATGCCGCGCGGTTATGCTCGCTCTGCTCATGTCATCATCTCACAATCTCTTTACTCTCATGTAATGACCATTTCTCTTATCTCTCTCCAAATCAAATTGATTTGAATTTAATGGTGGATTTATTTGTGAAGTTGAAAAGATATATAGTAACTGATAAGAATATAGGACACGATCGTAATAATATAATTATTGTGGGAGTGTAAAATAATAAGTTTGTTTTTATTTATCGGATTGGGAGGCAAATTTTATGTTTCGGAACTCGGTTTATTGATTGATTGATCCAGGAAATCGAATATCGTGATATTTGATTTTCGAGTTTAGTGAAGAATTTATTCTAGCGTTGAATTAAACTTGAATTAGTCCGATAAATCTGAACCGACGAAACGAGGATACTGGTTCTACCCACGCGGAGATCTTAATTACTAATTGAACTTCGGACTTGAGATAAATAAAGATTGAGATTGAGATTGAGATTAGTTTATACACAAAGGGTTTTTATCTATATAAGTAAATTACCTGGATAAATTCACCTACAATGCCGGAGGATTTCTCTCAGAAATGGAGAAAACAACAAGCTTGTGACAGATGTCGTCGATTTAAGGTCCGTTGCCAATATGAAACTCCTGAAGATTCCTCTTGTATAAGATGTACAAAAGCCAATGCTACGTGCGCTATTACCTCAGGTGGCCCTAATGGACCATCTTCATCTTCATCTTCATCTTCAGGCATATCAAAAAAGAAACTCAAAAAGGTATCTTCCTATTCTTCGGTATCTCCAAAAAATGCTACTGCACATAATAATTGTTGCGGTGGTGAAGTTAATATCACTAATGGTACTGGTCCCAATGCCGAAGCTGCTGCTGCTGTACAGTCTTTCCTTCAAAATAATGGATCTGTCGTATCTCCAAGTAATTCGGTACATAGTTTAGGAGGTGGTGGAAGTGGAAATCCTGTATGTGACGATTGTATTAAACAAAAACGCCCAGTTACATCTGAAGAAGAACAGTTAGATCGAATTCAATTACTTCGAAAAAGAGTACAGGATGCTGAAGATGAAATTTCAATGCTGAAATCATTGGATTTTACTAGTGACGATAGGAGCCGATTATTAAGTGCTCAATTAAAATATCGCCAACAAAAGACCAAAGAAGCTAGTGGTAGTGGTGTTAATGACGAAGATCGCTCCCCTAGTATCAGGTTGACTTCATGGCTTCCAGCTGCTCTTATCAATAGAGAAAATTGTATGGCAATGGCTGTTGATCATGGTCTCTATACTCGTGTTGAGTTACAATCCTATTTTCAAATTTACGTTACTGATTTAGCATTATATTTACCTTTCCCAATAACCGACAGACAACCAATAGAAGAAATGCAACGTACAAATCCATTATTGACTTTAACTGCCATCACTTGCAGTGCAGTATGTTCCTCACTTGATAAAGCCACAGAAAGAGTCGCATTCTTGGAAAGAGTGGTTGGTGAGAGTGTTTTTATTGAACATCATCTAAGCCTTGAACTTCAAATGGTATTAATAATGATGACTATTTTCATACCCAAAAAAATGGATCGTCAAGGTCCTTTCCGATTATTAATCTCTCTTGCAGTATCTTTATCGTTAGATTTAGGATCAAATGAGGATATTGACGTTTTAACTGACCCTTCAAGTGATGCTGAAGCGGTTAGAAATTCTTTTCGAAGAACTAGAGCTTATGTTTCATTATGTACTTGTATTGCGGGTATGGCTCTTAATTCGGCAAGAACGAGACTTTTACAAGTTATGTCTCATTGTGAAAGATGCTGTGATGCCTTATTACCTAGAGCACCTGACTATGATAAACCAGTTGTTTATCTTTTGAAGATGATGCTTTTCTTTAACGAATCAATTGAAAAATTAAGAGATACATATGAGCCATTTTCGAGTTTAATGATTCATTATGAAAGAACAATAAAGAAATTGGAAGACTTGTATCAGGAATGTCATAGTACTTCTTTGAAATGGCTTGATCGTCGATATTTAATCCCTATTCAAAGTTGTTTCCAAATTTTAAGTCAATCTTTAAATGAATGTATGATGGGTAGATTAGCTATTCTTGACACTGCTGAACCTCAGTTTAGACAATTGTGGTACAGATTTGCTCAAGAGATCAAGAGATTGGCAGCTGTAATTATTGACGGATTTTTGGAATTGGCTAGTATTAATTGTCGATTTCCTAATTTCATGTATTTTCGTCCGTTGCATGCAGTCACTTCACTTATTCGATTAAGATTAGTATCATGGAGTATGAGATTGGATATTGACGTTGATGTTGAAGGCTCTTTTGCTAGAGTTAAGGAAGCTTGGACTGCTCTTAAGGCGGAGAGCTTTACGGGTAGTTATCTATATGAGTTATTAACAAAGGTTGAAATATGGATGAATATAAAGATGGGTCGTGAAAGTTTGGAAAATTCATCGACTCAAATCCTTTCCAGTATAAAGATGGGCGAGATTTCAAAGACTTCTATTTGTAGTTCATCTGAAACCCCTGCTTATCCGTCGAGTAAAAGCTCGGTTGAGACTTTGCATCGTATTATGCGTGAGGTTATTACGAAAGATCCAAATTCGTTTATGTGGAAGCGTCAGGGCAGTGCGGGTGTACCGACAAGTTCAAATTCAACTTCAAATTCAACACCCGTTCCTCCAATTGTCTCAGGTTCATCAGCTGGATGGGTTACTTCTTCTTCATCCATATCACAACAACAACAGGATCAGATGCAGGAGATACAGCCGTCAGAATCGCGACCTGTAGACTCGCTTCCAGTGATGGCTGTTCCTCCATTGTCTGGACTTAATATGCCTGCAAGTGCTGTTACATCTAGTGGAATGGTTCCTCCTATGGATGCACCAGGTTCATTAACGCCAGCAAGCTCATCTTTGAATACCAGTGATTCTCGAACACCTCCTTCACCTTCCACCAATGATGGCATTGATCGAAATAATAATAATAATAATAACAATAATAATAACAGCACTAACAATAATGATGGTAATAATTCAATGATGTATATGGGGTATGGTCAGAAAATAGATCCAATGTCACAAATGAATGTCACTGCTCAAATGGCTGCGACTCAGATAACCGGTTCACAGATTGATACTGGTATGTTAGGACTGATGTATGTTGATGAAAATGGTTTCCCGAACCAACCATATGATATTGAGAATCTTCTTGTTGAACTTTTCAACGAGGTCAACAGTGCTCAGATATAGTTGTCTATTTATTTCTTTTTATTTAATCTCTTTTTTGTGTATGTGTAAAAGAATTTGAAAACGGTATCAATAATATATCGAAAATTATTTTTATACTGCCCTAGAGCTCCGCCTCGGGACTATGTGTCACTTTGCTAGATTATAAGTTCCAGCAGGCATAAATCTGGGGAAACCGCGTCCCTGAAGCGATTTATCTCTTTTTGGCCGAAGCTCAAGGTTCCATAGTTCTGGCAAAATGGTCAATTGGTTGGAGCCAGTTATCAGTTACCAGGGAAAAACTGCTGTCACAAAATTCAGGCACCATCACGTCTAGTATCAAGAGTGTGTACCGAGACATATCGGAAACCGACGATTTGTTATCAGCCGTCTATGGTATCTATTTTGAGAATTATCCATGGCTCATATTATCGGTATACAGTATTTTGGAGCTGCCAGCAAGTCTAAGACATGGAGGCGTTGTCTTAGTACTGAACCTCACAGATCTCGGCACAAAATGGCAATGATGTACAGGTTGTCGCAGAGCTTGGCAGGGATGGCAGGTCGTCGCATATATGATTCAGGTGATCATGTTGTAGGATATGGCGGGTGCTCGTCTCCGATTGCCTCCGGGAGCGTGGAATGTAAGTACTTAATGATCAGCTTTAGTATCGAGAGAAATCGAGAGAAATCAAGATATATAGTCATGTAATCTTTACTTAGTTGAGTATGATTTGCTACAATTTAGCCGGAGTTAAGATAATCCCCTATCGTTAGTCACTACAACTAAGAATCTTGACTAGTACTGTTTAGAGGAAAATTCATTCGGGCAGCTGGGCATGCAGCTCCATTTTTTTTTTTTTTTTTTTTTTTCCCTCTGGATTTCCCCATTCATCTGAAAACAGATCTTATCTACTACTTCCTTTTGAGCCGTGAATGTGGATGGTTAGTCTGTTAAATATGTACACGCAAAGGATACAAATTTGAGAAGTTCAACAGCAATCTAATGATTGAAGATATCAGTTTCGTATTTGCTTCCAGATTACTGGACTAGCCAGAATTAACCTAAATCCAACAGTATTAGACCCTAGTTCAGTTGTCAAAATCTGAAATAAAAGAAGCCTAACTTAAGATTACAATTAAAGATTGACGGGACTCCATCAGATATGTTTCAAATAACGTCCGCCCTCATCATCATCATCATATATCCCTCCCTATGCAATATAATAATGACCTCTCAGGTACCTAAATACAACAATATATCACAAAAAAATAATTATTTTCAAGTTTTACAGGAAGATGTCGGCAATATCAAGGCGTCATCATCATTGATCTCAGTCCTATATTCTTTTATAGCTGAGCCTCCCTACCCTACGTATGCATTTGATTGATTTCCAATATGGTTGGCTAATTGAAGTCAATGCCTTCGGCTCATGAAGGGAAAAACCTATCAATGTCAACTGACAGCTCCGAAGGCGTTGAAAATAATCATAGGGTCAGCGGTGATATGCAATGCAATCAAGGCGTTGTTGATGTTAAAGATTGAAGGCGTCTGCAACTGTCCATTATCGGGTACTTGCAGCATATAGGAAAGATAATACAAAAAAGAAAAAGGTATCTGATGAAGAACCTTTTAACCGCCTGCACTATCGTACCGAGGCTTTGAAATGACTGAACAAAAGATTCAATTATCTGCCTCTGATAGCCACGGCATATTCCTCACCGTTGGCTCTGGCTAGGCTTGAGAAATATAGCAACAATCCCAGTTGAAGATAGAACTAGGGGTCAGGGACTATTCTTAGTTCGTTTCTTGAACTTAAATTGTGGATCGATGGTGGCTGGTTGAAAACCATATTGACTAAGAACATGAGCTAATGAATTAATTTAAACTAAATATTTATTATATTAATTATGAATCTACCAATAATTTAAAACATCGTTAATAGCTTGCAAATTTAGATTAATGTGTAAATCAAACAGACCTAAACCTAGTTCATTGACTTCGGTTCAGTCAAATGTGATGATTTCATTATACCAAGTTAACAGTTATGGTTGGTTTATTGTCGGTTGTCGAAAGAAATATTGATGTTGGTTGACTTAATTAAATAGATAGATATATGCTATCTTAATCATCGAATAAAAGAAAAATAAAGCGGATTTTTTAATAAATTCTTAGTATTTAATATCAGAAATTATTATTTCCACTGCTGGTTTAAATGCAGCTATGGGCTGAACGTCTGCAGAATTTCAGTGGAGATTGGTTGTCAAAATGCAAGATTCAGTGTACTACAGTACGGTACAGTACACAGTACAGTACGTATACGTATAGAAATTACCCTAACTGACTACTTTGATTAGCGGCTTCACCTACTTTAGGTTATACATGATGCTGTCTAAACTACAGCTGCCAGAAAAAAATAAAATAGATAAATTGATGCATTAGATAAACAATTCAAGCCAAATCAATAAAATATTTCTAATTAATTTAACCATTTGGTCAACTTTGTACAGGGCTCGGAAAAGATAGGAGATAGAAATATTAATTCTACCACCAGTAATTGGCAAATATCCAACCCTTTAATAATTGCATTAGTCTCCCATGCCCACCCCTTTCTAGCCGCCTCCTTCTTAGCGCACGCCTCCCTCCTAAAGGGCTCACTAACGCGAATAAGTTAGGCGGTGTTCCTTATGATGATGTGCAGTAACTTACGCAGTAACTTAAGGAACAGTAACTTACATAGAAGCAACAAAAATAAAAAGTAATGTTACATAATGTTAAATAACAATTTGAACAAAGGATCCTTGAAACTTGCATATCCATATGCATGTAAGGCTGATGATCTATACAGTATTTACTTGGTTTAGGTTTCTTAAAAATATCGACTAAAAATAAACCACTAACAGTAGGTACAGACCACAGAAGATGATTGATCATTTTCAGCGTCTCCTCTACTGATTCTGGCTCTTCCTCCAGACCCTGTTCTTAGGTTCTCTTAGATATCAATAGAATACGTAATATTTCTTGATCCAGACTAGTTGCTATCGCTACTGTCTGGGTTCGAGGTTGGCTTTGAATCCTTGGCCGCTCTCACATTTGGCTTGATTTCTGCGATTGCTTGCCAAAGTTCGAATTCGAACTCGGACCCACCGAACTGAGTCACATTGTTCGAGTTCACCATTAACTGTTAACGTTAGTTCCATCATATCTTACCTCCAGTTACTGGGAAAGAACCATCAGCTTTACACTAGTATGCACATATAGTTACCCTAACACGCAGCTAGGATAAATTAATAAAACTTTAACTATGGCGCTAATCATAACAAAAGATATCTGTGTTTAAATATGTTATATTATTTACGCCAAATAAGACTAATCATTATCACTATTCGATGGCTTCAAGGTTATTAGATGACTTATATAATGTATTATAACTTCAACAAGAGATAGATTACAAAAGTTATACCTACAGAAATTGTTTTTTTGAAGTCTCTTTCTGAGATTCATTAACTGCCAAAGTGCGATCCTGCTGCTCTTCCGGTACTAGAAGTACTCGGGCGTAGATGAGACAACTATGTTTGAAGTAGAGCCCTGCCAATCGGAGTCAAAAATGGACAAGTATATGCCTCCAGTGGTTCGGGAGTACGAACTAGATCCTGTTCTTCTTCTACTAGTTGAAATGCATTGGCCATCGATGGTTTGTTTGCTTTTGTTTCTGTAGTGCGAGTGGACTATCACGGAGGACAACTCGGAAGTATGAATCCATTTTAGGAAATTTGTACTATAACGTTTTGAACAATGTCTTGTTCAAATGCAAGGTTTAATGTTTATATTTTTTTTTTTGGTTCCCTTTATTTTGTTTTTGCTTTTTTTCTTCTTTCTAATTGATCTCACTATCTACTTACTCTATATCTACGAGTACAGTAGAAGGAAAAACTAAGCCATTGTATAGATGCATGCGCTCTAGTATTTTGGTAGATGTTTAATAGAGACAGTCTCATCTGCGAGTTGGTTAAAAAAAAATATAAATACGATAGATATTTCCGTTAAAAAAATTACTTGCTCTTATACATTGATAAAGATTTGGATATAATTTTGTATTGTATTTAACTAAGTAATTGTTCTCCGATTCCTATTATTATCATTGGTTATCTCTTGTTATCTATCTGTCTTATTGAATTAGTTTTGAAAAATGTCTTCCCCAAACGAAGGACCAATTCTCCCTACCACAGAAGTGGCCAAGGAAGAGAACGCTGCTTTCAGGCGTCCCTCCTACACTGGAAGAGCAGCAATTGCTGGCTTGCCGGATTCTTTCAGAAATCATCTTATTTCGATGAGTGGTGAATTTGTTGGTACTTTCATGTTCTTATTGTTTGCCTTTGTTATTGCTCAGATCGCTAATTCTGATCTACAGCTCACAAAAAATGGCTCGAATCCTAATCAACTGGTTATGATTGCATTTGGCTTCGGGTTTTCTGTTATGTGTCAATGTTTTGTATTTTATAGAGTTACTGGTGGTCAACTTAATCCGGCCGTTACTCTTACTCTTGCTCTAACTCGTGCAATTAGTCCAACTCGTGCAATTCTCCTAATGCCTACTCAAATTGTCGCAGGAATTGCTGCTGCTGCTGCTGCTGATGGTTTAACTCCCGGGCCGATTTTGTTTAATAATGCTCTTGGAGGTGGTGCATCAAGAACAAGAGGTTTATTTATTGAAATGTTCGCTACCTTTTTATTAACAATGGTTGTTTTATTCTTGGCTGTTGAAAAACATAGAGCTACTTACATTGCTCCTATGGTAATCGGATTTGCTCTTTTTGTTGGCCATTTATTTGCTGTTTATTATACTGGAGCTGGTATCAATCCCGCCCGGTCTTTTGGCCCCAATGTTGTCATGGGCTCATTCCCGAGTTATCATTGGATTTATTGGGTCGGTCCAATTTTAGGGTCATGTTTATCCGCCGGTCTTCATTATTATATGAAATTTTTACATTATGAAACTGCCAATCCAGGTCAAGATTCTGATTTTTAGAGAATGAAAAATGGTGATTCATTATTAACTTCTTGGAGTTCATAAAAAATCTAAAAAAACTTTGAAATCAAAATCAGATCAAAAATAACTTGAGATATAATTTTAATTGGACTTTTCTTAATATCAACATCATTTTTGGTTATTATCGTCATAATCATTATCATCACTATCGTCCAAAAGTTTGTAGTCATATAAAAAGTCTCCTTCTCTGCCTATATGATACGACAATTGTTTTGTCACTTCTTATAATTAATAATCTTCGCAAAATCCCTATCATTGTCGAATATATCTCTATTGTATTGTATTTTTCGGCTCTAATTTGTCAATGCACTCATCATTAATATAATACTAAATATATACATTATACGTTATCTGCTTTTTTCTCCGATCCCCAAGGTTAAACATACGAGGCCAACAGGTCTGGGCTGGCGGCGGCTAGAAACGCCGGAGGTACCGGTACATTGCCTGGTTACTCCTCTCTGTATAGGGGTAAAATATAACCTCAAATGTCTCATATTTGTGTGTATATCTGTCTTACTACTCTATTTGTAGTTAAACGCATCATTCTCGTATTCTTAAGAACAGTAAGAAAAGAACAGACTAACAAAACCCCCTCCAATAGTGTATTGACTTCTTGTGGTAAACTATTGAAGATCAGATGAAGAGCAATGAAAGTTCCTTGTTCTTATAGGATTATCAGATATTGTAATAGATAAGTGAAGAAACGGAAGATCATGGATCTGTTGCCAAGCTTCTTATTCTGTTCAATCTTGATAGATACACGCCATCTTTTAAATTGAATTTTGTCTTTCTCCGTTATTTCTTTTCTGGCCGATCTAAATAGTAATAGATGACTATTTAAACATTATCTAGTTCCGTTCTGATATCTCATATCTATCTCATACTTTCTAACTTCTTCGGTCAAAGTGCATGACTATTTAATGTTATGATGTAAAACTAGTCATCTGCTGCTACGCCAAGCATTCAGTTATTATATAGAGTTCATTTGAACAATTTTTGTGACTACAATTCATCATCATAAGTTAGCAAGACTTCATTGTCTAATATGTCAGCATTTTCGGGGAGCAATATTATTCGACACAGATGAGATTTAAGGCCGGCGGAAAGGTTAATATCTCCATTCTCCCTCTCGTGCGTTGTAATTTGGTAATCATTCTAGAATATTAGCTAGATAGATCGAAGGCAGAAGGAGCTTTAATTGTTACCGGGGTTTATCTCAACCCTTAATTGAATACCAAAACTGATCGTGTAAATATGAGCATCATTCATCCTAGCCCCTGTGACCGATATATGGGGAATATGATGAACCACTGACTTGACATAGAATTACCGTAGGCTTGACCAATCTTGCTGCTTACGGAATTCACAGACGCTACTGCTGTCTAGAAACACGAGCATTCGTTCGTTCTCCTAGATTCACTCAGTTCTTCTAGAACTTCCACGATGAACAACGAAGCAGCGGAGAATAATCACACTTCTAAAACGCTGTTAGAGAAAGAAAATCTTAATTCAACATATAGATATACTTATAAATAGGAGTCCTAAACTGTAAGGCCCGGCTATGTATTAGCCTCTTCATACGATCACCGCGAAGCTGTGATTTTCCCTAATTCGAAATTGATAATATCAGTCCAATATTCACAATGTCCTAGACTCATCCAAGATCTTAACTATATTCTTGGCTATTCCTTCGGCTATACCTTGCGAATATTCCACCGAGTAGAATTTTTCGTTATACGACACATTGATTGTCAGACTACTTTGCCAGGTATAGAAACTGACTGTGTACATAGGACTGCTCATATTCATGGTGAAGGAGAAGCTTTCGACTTCTACATCGCCATATTTCTTGGACAGGTACTCATCTAGGACACCGAAACTAGATACCGGAACGATGTTTTCATTGGGAGGATTCTCTTGTAGCCATGGTCTGACCATCCTATCCGAGATCGGGTACATACCTACAATGCTGTTTGAATCGACTGACTTGAATGTCTTTTTGAGGTTCCCAAAATACTCAGAAGCTACTTTGATTATGTCTTTCGTGGAAAGTCCTACTTTGTGAAACAGCGGAAAAGTTGTAACATATGGCGTGAAGGGATATCGTGATAGCCATTCATCTTTAATGAGTGACCGAGCTTCTACAAAGCAGATCGTCGAAAAGTTCGCGGCTGTATGTGAGGACTGATAATTGGCATCCTCCTCCAGGGTCTTAATGAGAGCTGTGTGGCAAATTGTTGTAATTGTAATACTGCACTCTCGAGCAGCTTTAATAATATTTTCGGTTTGCTCTTTTGAAAATGTGTGGAAAGCTCGTCGCACTTTTCTTGGTATGTTAGATTCCGTAATCGGCGGGCCAAGTGTAGGGAAGTACTTGCAATAATCATCAATAAGAACATCTGCCTCCCTGATATGGGTGTCGGTAACCGACGTTTGATGGCCAAGAGCATCCTGCAAAGCGGGAACCAATTTGGAGGAATCCAACCCAACAGGACTGGCACTACCAGGATCATTTATCAATTCTGCTATTTGACCAAGAAAAGATGCCCCTCCCAGCGCGTCAATGGTGATGTGCTGAGACTTGAGAACAATTTCCTTAGTCCTGATTAGATAATGAAGCTGGGGTCTCGCTGTTGGGGTGTCCGAACCGGGAACGTTAAGTAAATCGACAGGTGCATCTGCAGTTCTGTTTATGAAAAGAGTTTCATCTACCCAACCGTCAACCTCTTGCCATGATTTGAAAGGACGAAAAGTGAACACGAGATTACTCTCAGTTGAAGCGACATGCGGATAGCGACAATACATTGCAATCCAGGCTGCTTTTAGCCTTTCAACAAGCTTCTGCTCATCATAAGGAGTCTTAATTACAGCTGAAGCAACACAGTTTATATGATTTCCACCTCCTCCTTGAGCTATGAAGTTGAATAAATACTCGCTGTGGTTGAGGTATCTGGTGTAGGATCCATCGTCTTGCAATGTCCAGGGATACAAAGGGGAAGCGGTAGCCATATTTTCAGACATAGTTGAACATGCACAATTGACTATGGTATGACCATAAAATGCAAGACTTTGTGATAACGGATCACCCTCTTTATATAACGTAGAGCGCTCATTTGAATTGAGTCCTGAAGTAGTGTTGAGTTGTTGGAAATTTACCCCCCTCAATTAGTTAATACGAAAGTTAAATGATCGTACTGTCGTGCAATAGAAAATAAATCGTGGAGTGCCGTTTGTCAATTTGTAATTGGTGCCAGGTCTCGACCAGCTGATAGCCTCTCCCTTGTCACCTGCTAACTATCTTCGGGTTTTCAGTGAATGGCTAACAGAACGGATTATAAATCATCCCGGTATGGATAACAATAACTCAATAGCATCATCGCTTTTGATGAATCTTGTATAAACAGCCATTAATCCTTGGGTGGCCTCGTTCATGATACAGACCAAGTGTTTCATATGCCTACGATACGATTCTATATTGAGGTGGGAAATGTTTTATGATCACTCCAGCCCAAGAACATGCGAAGCCGCCAACTTGCCGTAAGTAATGCTATATTTCAGTCAATTCTAGTGGTTACGTAGCTTAGATGATTTCGGGATGGATCTCCGAAGAGTGAACGAGGTGCTGTTATAGATGAATCTGTCACATATCTGCGACACCTGACCCACAACAAGAAAAACGAGATCAGACCCACAACAATAAAAGCGAGATCATGATGCCAATGATATCAATCAGGAGAGATAATAGCAGCGGTGATGATGTCCATCCCGCAGATGAACCTAGTCGGCTCCGAATAGAGAGGGGAAGGTGCGGGGTACGGCCTGCTGCCGGAGCAGACAGGTCAACTTAATTCGTATGCCGAGCCTGTTATATGTTTGATCTACTCGAGTTTTCTTCTTACAGACAGCTCCCTTGATTCTCAATTTGATGTTTGTTAAACAAAGTAACTTCAATATAACCTCAAGAATAAAAAGGCTAACTACTTCTGGATAAACTCCGGACTCGGCCGTTAGTTTAAGATCATCGTCGTCAGGTCATCGGCATTCCTTTATTATCATCTTATTAAGCTGTGATCTGCACAACAGTTTTGTCGGAATTCTGTGAATTCTGGATCTGCTAGTAGAATATTCATGTTCGTATACAGTATATATGTTCAGAATAATGCATGTGATGTCAATAGCTCGCATATTGCCCCTGCATACGAGCGGCTAAATTGGACAATTTCCGAAAATTCAGGTTAGTCCAAACTCATTACGTGAATCATAAGGCGATCGACAGTGTCGCTGAATAATCACGTATTTAACGTTAGTTAAGTTAACGTTGAAGTACAAAGCGCCCACCATCGAACGGTTGTCAGAAACACTGCCATTCAGAAATTCGAAGAAAAAACAATTTCAGAACCAATAGAGATTCATGAAAGACCCACCCCTCCTGCCCGGCGATTCAGCCTAGTCGAATTTCGGGCTCAGGTGGGAATATCAGTTTCCCAGTAGAGCCACCCCGGAAAAAGTTTCACGACTCACTGAGTATCTTGCAATTGTTACAGTCTGTTCGACCAACGTGCTTACTCACTATCGAAAATAGCTTCGTATAAGCATAATAAACCACGAATTGACATGGGCGTTGTTCGTTTTTCGTGCTCCGTCGGCCCTCCGATAACAATTTATCCCAGCGAATTGGCAGATTCATTGTAACCGGTCAATCTAACCAGCCTAGCGTCCGTTTCGTAGTGTTGGAGCTCGACGTCTATTGAAATGGTATCAACACGTGAGATGCCGCCAATAGCGCAAAAAACCGTTGGAACATCTGTGAGATGCGAGATCTCCTGCTTTCAGTACTCAATGATTTTCTCTGTCTTTCAGTTGACAATACGGGTAACAAGTTCAGGATATGTTAATGATATCAATTGGGAACATATTAAGAGCAGCGGGCCGCCAGACGATCCAAACGAACCTAGTCATCTCCAGATTTCGAAGATGTGAGGACCAGTAGCAGCTATCCCTGCTCCGGAGCTTCCCCTGTAGACAGTGCGCATAAGTGGAAAAACATACAGTATCAGCTTAGTTCGTATGGTGGCCGATCAGTATAAACGCCTTTAGATAAGATAAGCAAGGCAGATGGTGGGCTGCAGTTTGGGCCGGTAAATCTTAGTTGTATGTACCTGTAGGGAACTGTAACGTATTATTTGGTCTGCAGATGACATGATGCACGGACCAGCCATATGCAAACTTACAAGCGCGTCAAGACCGATAGTAACGGTTAATCCTTACATGGTTAAGGTTAATTAACTAAATGCTGGGCTTGCGATTTAGATGAACCGGCGCACGCCCACAGTCTGACTCACCCACGCACTTAGAACAGATATTCTATTAAAGTACTCTATGCACGGCACAAGCAACTCAACTCACGAGCTTAACCCATACAAAGCTAAAACTCCTCTTCGCCTCTGACAGTTTATAAGCATTTTATTTTGGGTTGGACGGCGGTCAAGATCTTCGCCGCACTTTTTCTATCCACCTCCTCATCCACACCACTTTCAATCCGCAGGTCTACAGCTGTTCATTGTGGTCCACACTGTCTGTTCTTCTTTCTCTCGAATAAGCAGTTAAGTGGTTTAATATATCTTCGTAAAAAGATTCTGCTGTCTCTTGTCTATCGTTCCGTTTTTGTCTGATTGTTGTCTCTCACCAAACATAATGTCTGATCGTGTATTATTCACTTCAGATCTTTTATTAGCTCTATTGGCTTTATTCTTGCCACCAATTCCAGTATGGATAAAATGTGGATTCTGGACATGGCAACTTCTTTTAGATGTTTTTCTAATGCTATTTGGTGGAATACCAGCAACTATTTATGCGTGGTATATTATTATCCAAAACCCAGATGATGGAATTCCATTTTTTGATACTAGAAGAGGCACATATGAGATTATTCCTGATGTAAATCAAATTGAAAGTCAGACTCAACAATCTGGTGGTCACCTTGGTCTTCCTATTAACCCTGCTCATATTGGTCGTGTTGGTCATCCTCATGCTGGTCATTCCCATACAGCTCATGCTGCTCATGCCGATTATCCTGTTAATCCTATCAATCCTAATATTCCTATTGACCCTGATCATAAAGGTAACCCATCACCAGCTACCACTGATCATGGATCACATTATCATCAAGAAGAACCTCTATTATCTGAACCTTATAATGGATATAACCGTAGTGTTGATGGTTCTTCTTCTGCCAATCCTCCTCCTTATGATCCAAATCAAGCTCCAACAGAGATTCCGGGAGCAAATAATAAAATTCAATTTCATGATGATCGAAATTAAAGGGAAGAATTGGGATTTAGACTTGAAGAGATTCAGAATTGGAGCTGGAGTTGGAAGGACTTGAGAGAATATATAAAAGAGGTCTCTGAGGAGTGATGGAAGTTAAGGACATCGAACATAAAGGACGAATGTTTTTGTTTTTGTTGTTGTTGTCATTTTTATTATTTTTATTATTTTTGTTATTATAATTTTTGTTTTAAAAAGCGGGGAACTAACAAGTTGGATTGGTTTGAATTGGATTTGGGCATTTGATATAATATTATCATTTTTAACAGCGTATATTTGTTTTGCACTTACTACTATTATCATGTTTTATATTGTTTATGTGCGACTCCCTTATTACCCGTCGGCTTCAAGCGGATATGGGTTTTGACTAAGCCGGGACCGGATCTGGCTCAAGATGGGCTAACCCCCAGAGCTCTCGTAGCTGAAGATTTATGCTCTTCGGGCGGATGGGCAGATGTCAGAGTTCATGTTCTCTCGCTACTATCAGGATCCATAATAGCTAGTGGTCCTCGATTATCATTGGGCTGAGTGGCTTGATGATATCCTAATTGTGGCACCGTTAATCCATAAGCCTGTTGCCCCATCCCGTTAGCTCTCGCCGCGAACAATCATTGGACGTAGCAGTGTAGAACAATTCAGCAGAGCGAGAGCCACGACTGTGGTGATATATGGTCTGGCCACTGGGTTCAAATCCAGACCTATTCGAGTCATACTCGAGAGATGTAAGTGGAATTGATGCAAAATTTCTTCCTCAAGAATGAGTTCGGGAGCCCGTCATGAATAGGACTTCGGAAAAATATCCTTAGTACTGTGACACCAACACGCTGCCAAACAGCATCCCGGAGCGTGTGAGTGAACCGAATCTGGTGGTCCCAGTATTCCTGAATACTTGGTGAAAATTCAAATCATTACATACTAATTTCATCGGACTTGTCCATGAAGGGAGCGCCATGAATTAAACAAAAAGAGGCAAAGTGTGTTTGAGATCATGCTATTGTACCAAGGTTATTCTTACTGAAACCGTCTGAAAGTGGGCAGGAGAGAAAAACTCTCTAGCGAAGAAGCAACCTCCGGCAGCTTGGGCTTAGCCCCAGACCGAAGAGCTCGCTTCGCTCGGGCTAAATCCATACAGTAATTTTTAAAGCATAATGACTCTTAATGAGAACCAGAGAAACTACTGTACTCATTGGAGGAGAACGTTCACCATTTATCAACTTCTGGATCCAGATCAAAGTCTTGACAGGGGGTATAGTAAATGGGAGCTCAAGTACGCTAAGTTCTGTAATCTTCTTGAAACCGAATAATGATAATGCGATTTATTAAACCGAGATCTTAGAACCTATCTCCATCATCATCGGGGTAACTACAGAGCATTGCCAGCTATATAATTGAGAATAAAAGTTACGAGCATAAAAGTCAATGTCCTAGCTCATCGCGCGGCTGAATTTTTTAAGCTGCTTGAGCCTACAAAGATATGCTCTGACCACACACATTGATATAGCATTCTGATATTGCAGTGATACAGGTAATAAGTCCGAAGTTGATATGTTTGGATTGATTAATTCAAATTTACGGGTATCTCGAGCGTCGAGCGAAGCGGGAGCTAGGGGTCTGGGGTTACGCCCCAGTCGCCGGAGTCGAGATATGACTACGCCCCCGGAAGTAGAACGCAGACATATGAAATTGTTTGAGCCGTATCACTAAATATTTTAAAGATCTTCTTCGGCAGGTTCGAGGGTTGACAAGAGAACTTTTAAGAATGGCACTGAGAATCTGAGTATCAAAATAATAATAACTTTTCGTATTCTTCTAGTTTACAAAATCGGGCTGATGAAATGAAGATTATTGACCAGTCGAAGGTAACAATGACCGTTACCATTTTGACACTTTGGGCTAGCTACATGTACTAGCATATAATCTGAATGCAGTCGATCATGAACCCTGAGTATCTATACAGACCCTGCATACGCCACGGAAACGGTGCATTCAGTGACCGTATGAAATATTTAATAAATTAGATGAAGTAGTGATAACTCAACAAATTCAAATATATTTTATATATCAAATTTAAAAGGAATTTAAAAGGAATTGAGAAGAATGAACAAAATAAATCTTTATATTGGAAAGCTAAATTACTCTTCATACCACCAGTGATTTGAATCAATCCAGAAGTGGGATTTCTTTCAGATTACTTGCATATCCGGCTAAATTATAAGCCCTTACATAATATTTGATTAGGATGTTTCAGGTTGTAACTACCACCCTGAAGTTGCATTGAGCCTTACATTATTAAAACCGCACTATCACCAACCAAGTTACTTCTAGTCTTTATATTTTTTACAACAAGACTATCACTAACCAAGTTACTTTTGTTTTATATTTTTACAACAATACTATCACCAACGAAACTTAATTTTTAGTTTTACATATTTCCTTCAATTTCTCTAGCCTGATTTATTTTGTTTCATCATGTCTTTTGTTAATTCTTATTCCCGAAAAAACGGATCTCGCCCCAGTCAAGGCTCAGATCCTATCAAGACTAAATTGAATCTTAAGTCTTATGGAAGTTTTGTGCCTGAAAAAGATAGGCTTAGATTTCCTCTTAAGGTGCGGAAGTCTGATTATAATAAGTTTGTAGACAGGTTGGCTGATAGAATTCGGAAAGGAATTGAAGGGTTGGACGATTATCAGATTCTAATTTCGAACCTTTCTTTAGAGAATTTTGATTTGTTAGAGCAAGAAAAAAGGTTGGAAAATCTTCTGTGCTTCTGCAGGATTAGCTACAATCAACAAAGGTCTATTTTGATATTAAAAATAGATTCACCTATCCATGGTTCGGTCGGCGGTGAATTAACTACACTCATTATTCAGGCAATAAAATCTAAGTCAATGGAATATTTTATGTCTCCAATTCTGATACAAGGCAGAGGTCGACAGCTGGATGATGAAACTGGGATGAAAAAAGAACCAGACCAGCAAATTTGCCCACGCTCCCGCCCTGTAAGAGCCATTCCAAATGGACAGGTCCCCACCTTTACGATTGAACTTGGCTATGCTCAAGGTGAAGAATCTCTTATACAAGACGCTGAAGATTGGTTGAAGGGCTATCAAAACCAAATTTTCGGCTGTTTGATAGCTAATATCGTCAAAACCAACGATAATAAGTTAAACAAAATTGTACTCACTATTTATAAAAGAAGTAACTCCCGACCTTGTCATCTAATGAAGGTTTGTGGCCCGGTCACATTGAATCGGAACGGTGTTGATCTTGATCTCCATATACCCTATGGATTGATCTTCGAGGATGATAAACCCGATGTGTTGAAAGATAAGAATGCCATCATAATAGAAAGGCCCTTGCTAGATCTGTTGTTCCTTCATCTTATACCCGAAGAAGACTGTGATGATGAATATATCAGAGATTATAGAATTACCGAAAATAGAATCTGGTACCTTGATGTTCAGAGGCTTACCACTGCCGCGAATAGTGCGTTAAATCTTGCTGATAAAGCAGTTCATCAGGTTTCAGGTAGAACACGTCAACGAAGAGCTGGTGTCCCACTAGAAAGTTACTTTCTGAATTGCTTCAAATCTGCTATAAGGATCTTTCGTGATTGCTCGTCTTTAATAAATAACCTTGAAAATTCGCTGACAGTGTAAATGATAGGGACCTGGTTAGCCGTTGTCTAACTTACACTGAGCTAATCGTCACAATGCAAGTGGCTATCGATGCCGGTCATATGTATGCCAACAACATGATGGATGGAGATTGGAAAACATTTGCTGAACGTGACATTAATGATGCCGAAATCAAATTGACAGCTCTTAGGGCTGCCACTGACACACTGCGAACTTATATTAGATCTCTTGGCGACTGAGGCTCCTTGTCGGCAAGTTGTAGATATGTGGTGGTGGTGCATGTTTTAAATTATGGGTGTGCTATTTGTTTTTTACCGTGACGATTTTAATTCCTTCCAGCTGCCCCAATGTTACGGGCCCCTAGTCCATCTACCTCCAATGGTCCTGAAGGGCATGAATTTAGAATCTAACCCCAGTATTGGCTCTACTTAATAATAAAGAAAAGGTTTCTTTATTTCTCTCTATTCATTGTTCATAATATTTATTTACTTTATATTAATCTCAATACTCTCAAAAACATATTCCAGTGATTTGGTATCTAGATATTAGTTTTTACAATATCAGTTCCTCTTCCTAATCAATTTCCAAGAATCAAGTGGCGGACGGAAGAATGAAGGAAATGGATTAAAGAGCCTAATGATCAGATTGTACTTAAGAGTCGTCCAGTTAGGAATCTTGAAGACCAGCGTCATTGAAATTGCCTATGGCAAAGATATGATGATCTCTCTACAGAATAAAGCTGGATTTTGGCTTGAAATCATTCGGTCATCAATAATGGTGATGATATCATCATACCGTATGACCTGGTATTCGATAAAGCCGGATTTTATATCACTGATCATAACACGATCCTTGACTAGTGACTGCCATAAATACTAGTTGCAGACGAATATTTGTCACTACTGGATATGTTCGAGATATCCCAGTTAGGCCGGTAGTAACTTATGTCCCCGTGCTTCTTTGAAATCACAATAGGTACCCGCATAACCGCGCGCTAACCCCTGACAATTTTTTCAGGTTCACCAACTTTTTTCGTCCACCCCGCGGAGTCCCGGACGCCTAGCTCCAGCTGCGCTCGAGAGCATTCATGTTTCTTCATCTCCTGAGCAAGGCGGCATAGAGAACCTAACTCACTGTTGTTGTTCTCGAGCTAGAGGTCTATAGCAACACCCCAGAAGCAGGCAAGGGATAAAGAACAAGTAGAACGGGTTAACTTAGAAGATAGTTTTTTAAATTTTCTATATAAGACATAAGGAGAGAGAGAGTCATGGAAATATTTTATAAAACCATATTGAAAGATTAGGATAGAAATAAATAATAATAATAATAACCAAGAGATTTTTTTGTCTTATTTATTTTTATCATCTATATAAAAATAATCATTCGAGAATATAATATCAAGCATATATGTGTATTACGCAGCACGTCCAGAAATACCAGTCTCTACAATTTTTGTAGCTTGTTCACCAGCTCTAACAATTTTATCACCACTGGAACTTGTAACAATATTAATATCTTTCTTTTCATATTGAGCAGTTTTCCATATTTCAACTTCAGAACCTCCACGAATAACAGCAATTCTCATTGTTGCTAAAAGATTATGAGCAGCATTTGAATGATTATAAACACCACCATTGAAAACAGCAGTACCATCTTTACCAATAGCACTTGAAATAAGTGCTTTACCACCAGGATGATGTTCAATAAAATCACTAACATCATGAACAATACCAGATATTAAAACAAGAGCTTTACCTTGTTCTTTTGCTTGAGATTTAAAATCATCAAATTCAATAACTGGTAATTGTTCAATTGGTACACCCCAATTAAGTTTTGCTCTCCATTTATCCAACTTCTTTTGTTTTTGTTGAACGAGTCCTTGTTCAATTGCATTTTGAGAAAATTTCTGTAAATTATAAGCTAAACCAATTTGTTTCATAATCCAAATAAAAACTTTAGTTGGATCATATTGGTACCATTTAAGAGCATTTCTATAATCACTTGGGAATTCATGATGGAAATTATGATAACCTTCGCCAAGAGTAGCAAATGCAGTTAAAACATGATCTCTTGGAGTTCTACGATCATCAAAAGGTTGTTCACCAATCCAATGAGCTAAAGAGTTAACACAAAACGTTGACTGATGAACAACAAATAATCTTAAAACGCCAGCATAAAGAAATCCACCTTTCCAATCACCCCAACCAAGACCAGCTACAAGTGTAGGGAATAAATAAGCCATAGAACCCAAAAAGAAAAGATAATGTTTATGTTGGAATCTAATCAAAGGATCTTCAATTAAATCGGAAATATCAGTTCTACCTTTTAATTGAGGGTTCTGAAGAAACATCATCCAACCCATATGAGAAAACCAAAAACCTCTTCTAGCATCATAAGGATCTTTTTCAGTATCAGTGAATCTATGATGGGTTCTATGGCCATTTGACCACCATTTAAGTGAACCTTCACCAGCACCAGAACCTAATAAGATTAAGAAAACTTTCAAAGGCCATCTAGCAGAATAAGCACGATGTGCCCAAAGTCTATGATAACCTGCAGTGATTCCTAGGCCAGTGAAAAAATAATAGATGAAAGACCAAATAAAAGTTTTCAAAGATAAATGAACAAATGGAACAAAGAAAACTCCAATTGCTGGATAAATTGCAATTAATAAAGTATTTATCCAATTAACATGTTGATACCAATTTGACCAGGTAAAAGGTTGTTCAGAAATATGTACTTTACGAGATGATGATGATGATGATGACGAAGGTGTTGTTGACTTCTTCTTATTAGATCTATTAATATTGACTTGTTCACGAGTTATTCTACCACTAGCGATAGCTTCAAGCTCATCCACGTCTAAAGCCAACGATTCTATTGGATTTGTCATTGTGAAGAAAGAAATGAGATAATATGAAAGTTTACTTCACAAGAGCTACTGAATATGAGAGCTCAATAATTAATGTCAACAAATTTCACTACTATACGATGATCGAGGACAATAACAATAATAATAATAATAATAGATATATATTTATTATTAATTATTGATATAATTCTTATTCCTAAAGAAAAGAAAAAAAAAAAAGAAAGGGAAGAAGAAATACAGAGACAGCAGAAAAATATGAAATATATATATATAGTTTTTCCTCTATTCGATTATTTGGTTGGCCCTAATATGTATAGATCTATATAGATGGGTGGCTACTGCAGTAAAAACTCAACGTTATTTTTATTATAGATACAGCACCAGGTAAGCAGGCAACTAACCGGATCTGATCTATTATCCAACTCATTATCACTCCATCAAATCAAGCAACCAACAATAAATGAACCAACAAACTACCCATCAATCAACCCAATCAAAAACCCTTCAATCAAACTAACCCGATAAACCTAGGCAGCAATCAATCAACTCACCCGATCCAATCACCACCACACCACCAAAAAGTTTATTATTATTTCTATATTCCATAATTCATTTTCCCCAACTATCGGAGTAATTTTTATTACCCATCAAAAAAATCTGTACGTTATCCCTTACTAACTTAACTTTCCTGCATGACGTTGGTAAGTAGAAAAAAGCAAATTTAGTTCGGCCGAATGGTGATATAGATATAGAGTGAGAGAAAGATCTAGCTAGATATGGACAGAGAGATTGCCGAGCTTGTTGTTGTTAACAATAGAATCCGATCAAAAATAGGTTAATATTTAGGCAATAATATACTAATCTATCAAAGAAAACAAACAATTTACTCTTGCTCTTTATCGTCCTCTCTTTGACCCTCTTTCACCACCCAGTTTGGCCTCTGACGGTTGGGCCGTAGCCCCAGACCATTCCCTCTCATATTGATACCAGTTTTCTCGAGCGTAGAGAGCTAGGGGTCTGGGGCTATGCCCTAGCAGCCGGAGGCAAAATCATCCATCAATCGATTTGTTATATCGACTCAGGTCGTCTAGTATGTTAACGTCCATTGCGATTTTAACGTTAACGTTACGCTAACCCTATAAGGTTAAGATAAAACAGATCTCAATCCAGATTACCTAATTTGTCTATCTGTTGGTGTAGATCACTTCATCTCTAGCTGCGTTTGTTGGGAAATACATAACCCTCTTTCCCAACAGATGTTAGGGTCCTACATACAGGCATTCGGCTGGGAACGGGTTGGGATATACAGGTTAGGGAATTCCTTGGTGGGTTGTCAACCCATCAGATTACCGACGTAAAATCTCGCTCGGCTCTACCTCCTACGATTGTGAAGCCACCAGACTGACTCCCTGCCGGCTTTCGCTACAACGCGGTGGCGGTTGTGAGTAGGAAGACATTTTTGGAGCACAGCAAGCTAGGCAGGCAGAACAGGGGGTAACAATTCCTATGTACTTCCGGGACTGCCAACTCCCGCTGCGTTCGAGAATGTCAATCTGCTAGTGGCGTTGGGGCCGGATGGCAATTCGAGCGTAGACCAGAGCCAGGGGTCTACGGTTACGCCACAGATGGTGTCTCAACCGTTGTTCGACTCATTTATGTACTTGTAAAGAATTCCATATATATGGTAATATTCTCAGCTATCACCTGTTGTGAAATTTATTGATGATCTTTAGCAATACTTGTACTTGTACGGTACCTCGGCAAAATCGTTTCCTAGTTTTTACTACGATAACTACGACTCTGTAATGTTAGTTTCGTATCCTACTACTGCATTGGCCGCCTCTACGTGCATACTGCCGTTACCTCTGTTAAAGCCGTATACAGCAAGTGAGCTACCTTAAATTGAACTAACGCATTGGGGCTCGTGCTCATATGCAATTTATTTCTGTTGTTCCTGCATAAACTAGCCGCGCTAGACTAGACTATCGCAACCCGCCTAAATTAATTCTATTCGACCGCGCAGGTATTTAACTGTAACAAAACTTTGACGTTACGTTATCCGCGTCGATATCTTTCTTAGGGCTACTTGAAAACTACTGGTACCGCTTTCATCTACTCGTCTGAATCCGGTGGTCGGAGAGTACTGTATGACTTTCTTTCGCTGTGGGATTTTTCAAGAGATACCTTCCTGCCTCTGCATCCTGGAAATGGTCTCATCTGAGCTGTCGTGTTGATGGAAGTACATACAGAGGACGGCTCTCACTCAATTTTGTGGGATGATTAATAAAATAATAGAAAATATGAATACCAAATGAGCTGACATTGCTGTCATCAACTGCTTTCACATATTTCCCAACAGTGAATTTGAACTTCTTCAAATATCTCCCTCCCAACATACGTGATATGAATAATTCTCCAATTCAACAAATTTAAACTTTCGACAAATTTCCGGGAATATAATTTTATCACGCTGTCGTTCGTGTCATACATGCACATTCATTTGATCAGCCCATCTCATCCCCGGGGGTTAGGAACAGCTTCATTCCCTAACTTGTCTGCCTCCGGCGGCTGGGGCGTAGCCCCAGACCCCTAGCTCTCGCTGCGCTCGAGAATCCAGCAAGTATGAGGGTCTCCAGTCGCAGAAGACAGGCAACTATCTCGAGGTTAATACAATTCTCTGGCATGGCGAGAGCAGGGTGGAGGCATATGTGATAACAATAGCAAAAACAGCCAATTATACTATAACTTTTTCCTTTGTCAAAGATACACGAGACCGATCAAATTTTGTTTCTCATCTTCTCAAATACTTGAACGGGATCCGCCCTTTAAAATAATAATGGGGATTTTTTAATGTCCTTAATAACTCTTCCTCAACTCATTGGTCAACAAGTCCATCCTAAATATCTTCCTCGATGGTTTCAGTCATATCTAGATTATGACCTCCAACCGGAATTCCTGGCTATACTGGATAGCTCAACATCAAATAGAACATATCAATTATCTGTTCTTAAACAATTCATTCACAAAATAGAATCTGAGTCAGACCTTTTGTTACATGAAGATTTATCTGAAGCATATGCATTATATTTGAGTTCTGCAGTGGATAATAATTCTAGAAATATTGTCCATTATACTATATCAGATTCAATCAAAGTCCACTTATATGAAGACCCATTTGTGATTGCTAGAGATGGTGCCACAGGTCATAGAACATGGGAAGCGGCTTTAGCATTAGCTGATTATCTTCTGGAAACGAATAAATCGTCCTTACACTTAAACGATGATGAGATCACATTCCTGGAGCTGGGAGCTGGTACGGGCCTTGTTGGGATAGTTGCCACATATTTATCTAGATCCAGACGTGTTCTTCTTACTGATGGTGATGTATCCGTGTTCAATACCCTTAAACAGAATGTTATTCTGAACAATCGTGAAGAGAAAGTAAAATGTGAATTGTTATGGTGGGGTACAGATCCCCCACCATCTTCAATTTTTGGTGGTGGTACTGAAGATAAAGTTATAATTTTGGCAGCGGATGTGACTTACGATTCAGATCTGTTTCCAATTCTAGTTAGTTGTATTCATGATTGCTTGAGCTTGAAGAATAGTGAGTATGCATTAGTATCAGCAACTATTCGTTCACTTCAAACCTTTGCCAAATTCAGAAATGAATGTCAACAAAACAATCTTGAATTGAATATTCTTAAAACTTACTCTAGTCCTTTCAATTCGAAGAACTTATTCATTTCTCCCGAAATGCCTGATATTGTAATCATGAGACTCTCCATTAATCAGGGATAAGGGAACGACTCTCGAGCGTAGCGAGAGCTAGCACGTCAGGGGAATATATATTTATCTACGAATCAGATTTATTTATCTAAATTCTGGGATTGTTCTTGGGCTAATTTAACAGCATAAACTACTTCTGGATCAGACCGAAGTTGGAGTTCGAGCATTTGTTCTACAAGACGAGTTTTGACAGTCTCCATTCCATCCTGGAAAGGCGCATATTCAAACAATAATGAATTGGAACTTTCTTGTTGAATCTCCTGGGATAGTTTTTCCAATCTATCCAAACCTGAATTCAAAATATGGTTATTAGCTGGAGGAGGTTGGAAAAGTGGAGCAATTTGATTTATTCCCACAAATATACTGATTAGTAGCCTTCGCAATAATAGAATTGCTTGAAATGGTAATAAATGCAATCCTGGGAATATATCAATTGGTTGCTGACGTGTTACCATTGTGACTTCAGTTAACAACGCCACAACTAAGATATAATATCTCCAATGTTGACCTTGTTGACCAATTCCAACAATGTTTAGAGCTAATAAAGATCCTAATGAGAGAATATAATAACTGAATATACTTTGTTTTAATCCTTGAGAAATGAAATCCCCAGTAGTCAGGAGCCCACCACCAGTCTCAGCAGCAGTAGCAGCAGCAGTAGCGGCGGAAGATTTCCAAGAAACAACCTGAACTCCAAATCTATCATATGCAAATCTAAGGATAGGATCAGATAAAACTTCATAACTTGATTTAATAGTTAACCATAAATTTATATCGTCTGATTCATGTGCTGATGATACTCCTCCTCCAACAGTTTTATCAGGATGAAATTGAACGCTTAATTTTCGATAAGCAGTACGAATTTGTTGCAAAGTTGAATTTGTGTCAACTCCTAGAATTGTATATAATCCTTGATTCTTGCCTGTACGAGGACCCCCCTCATTTACTACAGACCAATAAGCATCAATTATAGAATATAACAGGTAAACACCAATGACTGCAATATAAATACTTCTTCTATGTTTGTAATAACGAGGATTATTTTGTGATACAGGTGACCTAGTTATGATTGTATAATAGGCATTTTGAATGAATGATGTTACTAAATTCGGGATGAAAAACCATCCAATGGTACTTACAAATGCATTTGAGGAAGAGGCCATAATATGATAGCTGGATTCAAGAGATGAGATGATTTGATATAAACAAGTTTTATGAGTATTTTATGACATGTGAACCACCAATACTATGAGTTCGCTCGATCTTGATCCAGACAAAAGACACATACAAGAACAGACCCGACAACTACAGATCCTTCCTTTTCTAAATAACAAATGTAATCGACCCCCTATTGTATTCACCTTTATTCTTTCTATCTATTTATAATTCCTATCAGATAATTTAGTTACCAGACTGAACCCAGTAATCAAGATATTAAATTAGATTAAAAGCTCATTTATCGAGATCTCGTAATAGATGAAGGTGGGCAGAATATGCGGCTTATGTGCGGCGGTTGAACTAGCTAATCAGCTAGCTGCGGCTCTTGAAATCACGTGAATTTCATTATTCCCTGACCGACCAGGCTGCTACGACTTGAACTTCTCTGAGATTCATTCATCTCATCCCCGTGTTTTTCATTGAAACCTTTTACAAATGGCATTAGATGAAATGGAGTCAGATCTGGTGGACGAAGTTGATATTGGAGATCATGATGTTATAGATAGAAGTCCAGTTGAAGACGAGACTAGTATAGCCGAACAGGAGCACGTAGTGGATACTGGTTTAGTAGAGATTGATGGTGATCTCGGTGCTGACTATGTGGACGATGAACATAGCAATGAAGAACCAGACGCTGAAGAACTTAATAGTGAGGAACCAGATGTTAAACCAGAAGCTGAGAAGCCTAATAGTGAGGAACTATATGTTAAACCAGATTCTGGTGAGTCGAATAGTGAGGAACCAGATGTTAGACCAAATTCTGAATCAGCTGATGAGGGGTTAGATATTGAGAAGCCATTGGGTGACCAGTTAGAAAATAAGAGCTCAATGGGCGAGTTACAGCCAGATAGGCTAGCAGATGCTGACGAGCAAGAACCAACTGTGGATGATGATTTTGGTGATTTCGATGACTTCGATGAGTTTGAAGAGGCTCAACCAGAACCAACAATTCAAATATCATCGGACAGTCCTACATCAGCATCTGTTTCCAATGTAAAATGTTTATCTGAAAAGGATTTTACAAATTCTGCACAACTTCAAGCGTCAATTCGAACCACTTTAGGACAAATCTTTTCTTCTAATTCTATTGTGACAACTCATTCGAATGACAGTACTAGAACGGTGGATTCTGTGGATGATAATAATAATAATAATAATAGCAATTCTACTACTATTACTAATGCTCATCCTACTAATGTCGGTAATAGTAATACCCAAGTTACTGAACCCGGTTCTTACTTTTCTGAAAGAAGTGCTTCATTATGGTACCAATTAGTAGTTGATGGCCCTAATGTTAATCCAACTGATTGGAAACGATCATCTATCAGAAGATTGTTATTAGTTTCATTAGGTATTCCACTTGATTTGGACGAAATTCTACCTAAGAAAAACACCAAACGATTAGTCTTACCTATGGTATCCACTCGGAACATCGGTGATGGTGGTAGTAGCGGAAGTGATAGAGAACAGACTTCAAAGAAATCAATTGATAAAACGACGACGACCGACAAAAACCATTCGAAAACTTCTTCTAAAAACGAGAAATCACAACATGAAAAAGAGATTCTTCAACAAGAAACGGAAACAAATTTGTCGTCATGGCATCAACTTTCAAGTGTCAGTTCAGAAGCTTTGGATGGTATGTCTGAACAAGAACTTGCATCGCATGTATCAACACTGCAACAGGCATTAATCGATGCCCAGGCGATATCAACACAATGGCAAGAGCTTCGACAAACTGCGGAACAAGACAAGGAAGCATTTGAAGGTGTAATCGAAAGTTTATTAGAGTATGCGCAAAGATTGCGCAGGCGGACCAAGTAGAATAATGTGGAAATCATTTTGCTCTCCAGAGGGTATGTAAATCTTGCATGTATATTTATCTCCAACAGATTTCGTTATTTTTCGCGTTTATCCTCCGGCGGCTGGGCCGTAGCCCCAAACCCATCTCGCTTCGCTCGAGAAATTAACTCGAGCATACGGGTTCAAGCCCAGCGGAGCGACTCTGGCAAAATCGGGGCTGGTAGGGGAAGGTCGGGGGATCTCCAGTGGTTAAAATAATAAATTTCATTAATGAGACTATTTTATTTCACCCAATAAAATGGTTCTATCAGATGACGCAGAAGCTATTATAGGTTCTATAGGAGAAAATGAAACATCATTAACACTACCAATATGACCGGGTAATTTGTATAGAATTCTACGAGAAACTGTATCCCATATAACCACAGTACGATCAGATGAACCAGCAGCAATTTTCAGTCCATCCTTAGACCATTTGGCACGAAGTAAACTCTGTTCAATTCCATGAGGTGCTCCATCATAAACTTGAAGAGCTCTATTTTCTGGGGCAAATGGCCTGATATTCCACGTTCTAACAGTATTATCCATGCCATTAGATAGTAGAATTTGATCATCGGGTGATACAGCTAAACTCGTTATAATATGTTCACCAGTATGACCAGGTAGTACATATAATGGAGTAGTAGTTTTCCTTGGATCCCAAGCAGAAATAGTTCCTTCAATACCAGCAGAGAAAACATGAGCACCCACGGAATCTACTGCAACTGATAATATAGGATATTGTGTCTGGAAATAATTGACTGCTTCCTTTTCACGAGGATCCCATACCCCTACTGAACCATCATCACTTCCTGAAACTATAAGTTCAACACCTCTTTTCACGACATCTATCGAATTCACTATATCTTCATGACCTAAATGTTTCCTTATCCTTGTTCCACTCTGTACATCCCACACGCCTAGAGTTAAATCACTTGAACATGAGAATAATTGTCTTGAATCTCTCGACCATTTCACATCCAAAACTGCTCCTTTATGACCACCACTGATAATACCATAATTTTCATTTTCACCATATGCATTCCATAGTAAAATTGATCTATCAGTTGAACTTGATGCTATAAATTGTCCTGTGGGATCATAATTGACAGCCAATACCTCAGATTCATGTCCTGATAATTGTACGTTCGGTAACTTTAAAGAACTTGTTCTACCACCACTACCAGTGAATGATGATGACGATGGTCCAGGAATTAAAGCTGACGAGGATGATGATGATGATCCAATATCTGTTCCTGAAGATGGATCTCTTCTTTGTCGTTTCACCACAGACATTGAAAACCAACCACTATTTCAATCTGATTATCGATAAATGTAATCAGATGATTCTTAACTAACGTTAATTTAACCGATATTTAGTCAATGTTCCTCCTAGAGTCAACGTTACTGCCTAATAGCTATGACGTTCGTAATTACTCGCTGGATCTCGAGATCCCACAGTCTTAAAAAAGGTTTATCTCCAAATAGTAAGGCTGAAAAAATCCCGTGAAGCGGCTTCTGCGGCGTGAAATTTACCATTTTACCGTCTACCAACCACCTTTGGTTATCATAGATTCCATAACCACCCACCGTTCCCACAATGAAGGGAATTAATTTCTGTGGCGAATTCAAGAGCTTGATCTTCAGGAATTTTCTGAAATAGTTTTTCATAAACTGTTTCACAATTTATGATGATAGACATTATACATGAACTAATTGACAATCCCATATCAATATTGGAAAACGTTAACTTAGTTCTGTACTGAGACTCGTTAGCACTTCAGGCGATGTACTTCACCAAAAAAGAATTTAATCTTCTGATAAGTTAATATCAGGTCCGGCATCCTCATCCATAATCCCCTAAGGATGGGGCATGTGGTTAGCAGGAGAAATCCCTGCAGATAAGACCCTGCAGCTGAGACCCTGCAGCTATCAGCAATTAACGAAGCACAGAAGAATAGTTCTAGGGGTTAAGTGGACTCGAGCATATTATCGTAACAAGATAGATTGAAGCCCGAAGTACAAAATCGGTTGCTGAAAGTTAGTACATACAGCTCAACATATTCTTGTGATGTGGTCAATTTCAGCTAAGAAATGAAATGGAAGGTTAAGTTTATTCAAGCCATTAGTGCCTCCATACCCATTAATCGCTTCGATCGAAGTTATGAGACTACAACTGTCATTGGTTCATGCTAGCAGAGTAAACGGAATTCAAATTCAAATTGATCTTGAACTCTACATGAGTAGTGGGGTTTATCTCAAAGCGGTCAGAGATGCCGAGATGAGGATATGTACTACTCTTCAGAACTTGGCTCCAAAAATAGGAATACATGAGTATTATCGTAGTCAGGAGTATGAGGAAAATGAGAATTGTCAAAGATTTGACAGCTATAGGATTCCGTTCCAGATCACTTGCCGGAAGAAACTTTGGTTATAAAAATTTGGTTGTCATTATTATCCACTAAGGTCATATGTATTTTATTTCATATATAAAAATGTTAGCCAATCGCACTTAATACCAGTCCAACCATTATAAAATGACGAAGTCTCTTCTCTGAATCCTACATCCTGTATTTTTTCGTTAATTCGCTCGAATTTCGACAGCCAGTCAACATTTTGACTGCTTTCATCTCTGGTTAAAACACTTCACCTCATCAATTCCTATTTTGAACAGAGCATGAGAGAAATATCTAGCTTTATTGTCTTTTTTCGGAAGAGGGCTTCAGCGGTTCCAATAATAAGTCAGACAGTTTAAAACTTCCTATAATCAGATGTTTTGCTCATGACATCTGTATTAATTGGAACAAATAACCGGAATATTTTGATTCAGACCGGGCGGCAGGTGATAAGTATTTTTTGTGGTTGGGGGGAGTGGGGGGTACAGCGTGTCGACCGAAAAAATAAAACTCCGCGGAGACAATCAGGGGTAGGAGACACGGATCTTCCATCTTCTCTCCTCCATTCCTTGAGTTGTAGTCATCGTTCTCTGCTTGAGACGGAAGTAGGAACTATTCGCTGCTTGATCCGCATCTCCTGATTCACCTTCCCCAATCATGCCCTGTCCCGATCTGATTCGGGTCTATATGTCCTATAATTGAGCCACCCCCACGCTACTGTGGATCCCCCGAAGTTTATTTCTGTATTCTCATTATTGTCCTTCTTCTGCTTCTCTCTTGTCCTCCGATTTTCTTTTCTATCTCTATCTTTCAAATATGTCAGGAAAGAAATCATTATCCTATACTACTGTAGATGTCTTTACAGATACTCGTTTCGAGGGCAATCAGTTAGCTATTGTAAAATTGACTGATAATAATGAGTTGACTACTAATCAAATGCAAACAATTGCTCAAGAATTCAATTATCCCGAGACAATATTCGTTAGTCCTGAAACTTCTAACAAAAATGAATATCATGTCAATATTTTCACTACAACTAGTGAATTGCCGTTTGCTGGTCACCCTACAATTGGAAGTGCTTGGTTTCTTCTTGGCGATTCCAAAGTGAATAATAGTTCAGGAACTTTGATAACTAAAGCTGGGCCGATCCCAATAGAAAAATTGACTGATGGTAAAACCACAAGGGCCAAGATTCCTCATAATGTACATATTCATAAAAGTACTTTTGCAAACCTTGACTTGACTGACGTTCTTAATCCTAATCCTATTATTGCCTCTGCTGAAACAAATGCTCCAGTTGTATCGATTGTAAAGGGAATGACATTTGCCATGATAAAATTGCCATCCCTAGAGCTTTTAGGACAATTGAGTGTTTCGTCCAAAGAACCAGATCTGTCTCCTTTATTGGATAGTGACTGGCAAGTGGGACTGGTAGGCAAATATTATTATGTTGTTTTAGATGATGATAATGATGGCATTATTAAGTTAAGAACCAGAATGATCTATGATTTTGAAGACCCAGCTACTGGAAGTGCTGCCAGTGGTTTAGCATCCTATCTGGCTCTTCAGGCAAAGAAGGATATCACTGTTGAGATTACTCAAGGTGTTGAAATGGGCAGGAGAAGTGTGCTCAAAGTGGAGGTAAAATTGAAAAAAGAAGATCCCACTAAGGTCCAATCAGTAACTTTGGCAGGACAGACTGTTAAAGTAATGGAAGGAACTATTAATGTTGAATAGTAGTTATCATAACGTATAGCCTCTGGCAGCTGGGGCGTAGCCCCAGACCCCTAGCTCTCGCTTCGCTCGAGATTCCGGAGCCAAATGAGAGCAGCGAACATCAATTACCGTGATACGTATATTTATCTATAACTTGACTCAGAGCCTTTTCGTAGTATAGTTTTATAGGAGTTACAATATGTAGTTTGTTTAGGATCGTAATAGTTTTAAAGAGTATCAGTGGCATTCTCATAATCACCTTGAAGTCCTACCTCAGTGGCACCACGCATGTTCTCTGGAGGTTCAATTGAAGGAATGAATTCCAAAATAATGTAAATAATACCAATCACAGCAATGATTGCACCATCAATAATTCTCAAGATATGATCATGAAGAAGAATAGTTCCAATAAAGGTATAGAAGACACCTCTTCCAACAAACGAGAATAAGAACGAAGCATATTTGACAGTTTTAGGAGGTACTTGGAATTCTAGAATCCAAGGTGTTAGCAAAATATATACAAACAATTGAGTTAACAAATAAAACTTACCTAGATAACCAATACCAAGTCCAAATAGAATAACGTATATGGCTATGACAGACTGGAAAAGAGTTAGCGCACCAATATCAACATAGTTGCCTCCAGAAACTAGGGAATAATCGCAGACTCAGTTCGTTCTTTGTGGTAGCTTCTGGCAAACTCCCAGAATACAGTGAACAACCCGCCTTGTTGTAGAACTCCGATAAAACCAGGGCCTTGTCCAAAATTGATATCTCATCAATACACTTACCGATTGACTAGGAAAATGTTAGTTACTAATAACATGAAGAATTGAGTTGCGGAAGTTACGGAATTAAATTTTACAATTCACACATACCTTCGCTCCTCTAGAGTAGACACTTAAGAAAAGACTGACAACTCTGAACCCTTGTGAGAACTAGATATATATGCCAGAGGCAACAATAAACCAGCTCACTTATCAGAATAAAAGGAATAGTCCACAAATTCAATTATATACTTACAATGAAACAGGAAAGAATTGAGAAACTCCTCCCAGCACTGCTAATAATCCAACTATGAAATTGATAATTCGGAAGATGTTACTAAGATCGGTTGGTATGATACTCATTGTGGCTCAGTTGTTGTTGTTGTTGTTGTTGTCACTATCGTTCGGTCAGGATCTAAATTATATATACCAAATCCAAGACAGCTAGCAAAAGAAGAGAGATAAAACTAAAAGAAACTCGCTCAATGCTTATTAAAGATTATTTTTATTTATCAATTATATCTCTTCTAGAGAAGAAGAGAAGGAAAGGAAGAGAGAAACGAAGGAGGAAGGACGAATATACGGTTCACGGGATAAATAGTAACGGCGCGGACTTATGCGGGCTTATTGTGAGAAACGACACGGCGATAACAAACAAACGTCATAAATGCCTATATAGGAGTCAGACATATCTCTCTTATCCTTGTAAAGGAACTTTAGGCGAAAGTGAGTAAGGTCCGAACCGTCGTTCCAGGGGGTATTTCCTCCTGATATCAGCCAATCATTTCATAATTACTTTCGATACTCAGAATCATATAACTTATAAACTTAACAATTGAATTACAGACTGAGGTATGTGACAAAACACGCCCTAATCAAATCGTACCACTTCAGATGACTAAGAACTTACCTATTCTACTGGATAACAATGACTAAGCTGTTCTGTAGTTAACTGCGCAGAGTATCGTACATGCAGTGTACTCTCATCTCTCGTTATCAATCAAGATAAGATCAGAGTGTGTACCTACAGGTCATGGCAATGATGTCTCGGATTCACTGCATCTGAATGACTGATAATGGCAGTCGTTCTCCTGCGGTCGCTTCGATAAAACGGCTTGTAATACTATAACATAATAGATTTAGACTAGTAGTGAGGATAATAAAGTTCTAAAACAAAAAAGTGGATAAAAAACAATAGACATAAAACACAAACACAAACACTTGACTAATTTATTTATATCACACACAAAACCCATAGTAACACTTAAAATAAAACGAGAAAACATTTGTGTTCAAACTCTTCCTAAATTTTATGTGGATATATAAAAATATTAGACAGACTTAATTTACTCTTTATTTTATTTTTCATAGTTTTTTTTCTGTTTTGATACTTTTCTCTCTCTTCTTCAGTTCATAATCCAAACATTAAGTTGTTATTCCACTCTTACAACACAAAATTCCTTTTCTCTCTTAAAAAAAAAAATTTAAAAAAAATCATGGACTCGTATATATGTATATACTTTCGGCGTAATAGTAATAGCAACAGTAATAATAATAATAACAGTACTAAATGATTTGTTTTTCAATCAGTTACCAATCTATTTATTCAGCAGCAGTAGGTTCATCTTTAGCTTCAGATTCAGCTTCAGCAGGTTTGGCTTCTTCTTCACTAGGAGGAGCAACACCACCAGCAGAAGCATCAGGTGCTCCTTCAGACATATCACCAGTCCACAAAGTAAGGTTATCTTTAAGCAATTGCATAATCAAAGTTGAATCCTTATAACTCTCTTCAGACAAAGTGTCCAATTCAGCAATAGCATCATCAAAAGCTAATTTAGCCAAATGACAAGCACGATCAGGTGAATTAAGAATCTCATAATAGAATACTGAGAAATTAAGTGCCAATCCCAATCTAATAGGATGGGTAGGAGGCAATTCAACTCCGGCAATTTCAGAAGCTGATTGATAGGACTCCAGAGACTTATCAGCAGATTCCTTACGTTTATCACCAACAGCGAATTCAGCCAAGTATCGATGATAATCACCTTTCATCTTATAATAAAATACTTTGGATTCTCCAGATTGAGCAGAAGGAATCAAATATTTACCTAAAACTTCAAGAATATCTTCACAAATTTTAGATAATTCAGCTTCAACCTTTAGTCTATATTCCTTAATAAGACCAACTTGAACTTCATTACCTTTAGTTTCCTCTTTTTGTTCAATTGAGGATACAATACGCCAAGAAGCGCGACGAGCACCAATAACGTTCTTATAAGCGACTGATAAGAGATTTCTTTCTTCGACACTCAATTCTTCACCCAAAGCAGTGACAGCTTTCATATTTTCTACCATTTCTTCGTAACGTTCGGCCTGCTCAGCGAGCTTGGCCAAATATACGGAATCTTCACGAGTAGTTGACATTCTATATGTTAGTATTTCAACGCGTATAACGGTCAACTCGTATTGATTTAATCAAATCGGGAAGAGCATGAAATTGAGAAGAGAAGAGATCATGAAATGGGTGATACGAGATTAAAACACGATTGTACAGGTGTAATATTCGTGAACAAAGGCGCAAAATAATAATAAAGAACGACTATTAAGATGGTAGGGATATCGGGGTATGATTGTGATTCAATCCTTTGTATACTGATAATACATATGTCTGTCTCAATTCACACCCTCAACTTCAATTCGCGTTGTGAATTCACAGTTCAATCACGATTCAGAGTTCAATCACGATCACAGTTCCCAGTCCGATTCTCAATCCTCCCAATTCCTAATCTCAATTTTCAATTTTCAATTGTCAATTCCCATCCAAATCTCCAATTCCGTCCCAATCTCCAATCCTCACTTCCAATCTCCAATTCCATCCCATTCTCGAATTCCCATCCCATTCTCCATTCCTCAATTACCAACCAACCAACCTTTCCCGATCTCACACTCACTTTCTCTATTCGTATAATAAACAAAGTTCCAATTCGATAATTTATTTATATTTAAATGAATTTAAAAAAACACAAATCAAGTTTTTATTTCTTCTTTTGATTCAATTGTTTTGTACTGAAAGTTATTCACACACTCAAAAAAAAATATACCTGGAAGAATGTAAAAGAAAGGAAGAAGAAGAAGAAGAAGAGAGAGACAACTAAGTGAAGCACCAAAAAAAGATTAAATTGCCTGTTGTGTGTGTGTTGGTATTCTGGTGTGTTGGCGTGTTAGTTTACTACCAGCCGCTGCAGCAGCAACAGTTATTACTTGTGTTGCTGATATGCGGCTGCGGCAACAAACCAAAAAAATCCTTGAATTCCCGGGTATTTATTTGCCTCCGGCGGCTGGAGGCGTAGCCCCCAGACGCTCGAGAGAAACGGGTTCATGTGCCCGCCCTCCTTCCTAGCTCTTACTTCGCTGGAGGGGTCTAGAGTAATTTAGGGACCGGAATACCAGCACTGTTTGTGAATGGAGAGGTGGGCTCACTCGGTCGGTTGATTTGATGGTGGTGGGGTGGTGTGTAGTGCGTGTATTTGACTAGTGCATAAATAACTAGTGTCGCTAGTGACTGGGAGTGCTTGAATTGTAAGCATTCCCAGTTAACTTTTATCATTAGCTTAGGAACACCTCTCGAGCGCAGCGAGAGCTAGGGGTCTGGGGCTACGCCCCAGCCGCCGGAGGCAAAACATGGGAGATGAGGACATGATAGGTTTGATGGATTGCCTGCAGCAGCAGGCAATCGATCGATTGTTTAGTAATAGCTGGCTGGCTTGCTGTTACCGTCTAAAGACATATAAGTCTCATTATGTGTACTGTGCATAAGTTAGTGAATCGTTATAAGAAAATGGATTCAATTATTAATATCAGTAATAGCTACATCTCAACCTCAATAAAGAAATATGCTTATTTTCTTAGCATTTTCTCTTGTTTGTTTGTGTTTGAACTTGTTGCGGCGGTGGCCAACAGCAATCAAAATAATCCTAATCCTAAATATTATCGTTGGGAGAAACAATATCGTACAGTAGGGTAAGATGGAGTGCGCGCTCAGGGGGTAAGGGTAACAAGAACATCACGGAGCTAAAGGGTTAGGGGTTAAATGCTAAAAATGAATAAACTAGGCAGATTTAACGAAGCGATAGAGTTGTCTGGGTTTGTGTCGTCGCTGGGACGTAGCACAGACCCTGTTCTCGGTGCCTCTATTCTCGGTACCTCTGCTCTGAGATTCATCCTATTTCCTAGAGGGAGGATGAGAAATGATATAGCATTCGGGGATAGTTATGCCGGCAAATTGAATCATAATTGATTGCAATAGGATCATACTACAGTATTAACTATTATTTAATAATGCCACCTAACCGCAATACGATTAAATATTGGCATATCCTTATTATATTCTGACGTTAGAGATGATAAACCCCTGAAACTAAATAGTCCTTTTCAAGCATACTGGAAGTATGTATATGAATTCATTTAATCCGCCAACCATAATTGCAATAGATTTCCGTTCCATTTTTTAATATATCCAATATACTATACCTATTCCGGCCGTGACAATAATTATATTTAGTTCTAATTCTTGTCCATTTATCTTATTAGATTACGTTGGAGAAACATATCCTTTATTAGCATACATTTGTCCGCATATTCGAAATGCAGGGAAAGGCGACGCAGGGCAGAATCATCCGGGGTTGACATGGTCCTGTCTGGAAGCCAAGCGAGAACGGGTCTGGGAGACGACTTTGAAAGATCATGTAGTTATTAAACTAATACTTGCTGTCTAGGACGGACCATGGGATTGGACTATTGACGTCAATGATGCTGGCTGTTGCTGCTGTCGAAACATGGCTTGCTGCATTAAAAGCGCACTACTATTTGAATAATTACTAGTATTCTGTGGTATTTGACCATTCATAGCATTAGTAGAATTAAGAGAACTCATACTATTTATAGTTGCTGTCAAATTGTCTTGTCTCTGAGAATTAGTTGGACTTTCTTGATGTTGCTGCTGTTGCATCGCTGCCAATTGACGTTGTCGTAATAAAAGTGCTTGCTTTTGTTGTAACTGTTGTTGTTGAGCAAGAATAACATTTGGATTGACATAAACTCTTGGTGGTCTAGCATATTGTGCTTTTGTGATTGTATCAAACACAATTGTACGACCTAAAACTGCACCTGTTGATGACATCACAGCATTAACACTATTTTGGGCATCACCTGGACTAGTATTACTAGGCATGGATGTCGGTAATGGAGGCACATTTGTAATAGAACCTATTAATGTTTCTCTTAACCGAAAAAACCCCGCTCTTAATCTTGTAGGCATAATTACTTTCCGTTCTAACGGTACTGGATATGCTCTAACAACTCCTGCCATCACTTGTTCAAATTCCTCTTCATCATTTAAAGGTGTATCATCCATTAAAGCCTCATTATCAAGATCCAATTGTTGTTGAGTAGACAAGGATGCCATTTTTACTTGATTTCTCTTTTGATAAGCTGCTAACAAAACATCATATGGTAAAGATCTACCTTGAACTGCTCTTTTAGCACCCATGGAATGAGTTTTACAGGTCAAAGACCTGGCACAAAGTCCACCAGTAGATAAAGGTACACCACATTGTTTCTCCACATCAACCTTAACTTCTTTAGGTTTAGGCATTTGTTTAGGCTTTTTTGGTTTTCGTTTAGTTCCATCTCCGCCTGGAGTCGATGGATTAGTTGTATCATCACCATCATCTATATCATCTGCTGTTTTGATATTAGCCGTCGTTTTCGTTAATGGTGTTGCCGTACCCAAATATGATGATTTTGATGTGGTCGCCGATGTCGAGGCAGCAGCGGCAGCAGCAGCTGCTAGTTTAGCTTCTTTGGCTTTGGTTAATTTCCGTGGCCGTTTGATTTTTTCCGGTTTGGGACTATTATTTACATTGCCTAGAGCCTCTGCAGCCTCTTGAAGCTCTTGAAGTTTTCGTTTGGAAGGTCTGCCTTTCTTAGTAACTTTTATAGGAGGAAGAGGGGTTGCTGTAGAAGCAGCAGCGCCATATGTAGTAGAATCAGAATTCGCTGTTGATGTCGTTGTAGTTTTGGAAGGTTTATTTGATTTAGTTGTTTTGGGCGCTTTTGGTGGTTTGGGTGGTTTTGGTAATTTTGGTGGCTTGTTTGGTTTCAGTTTATTGGCTCTCTTAATTTTACCAGCTTTACCAGTGAATTCAGTATCTGATGATGAACCAGGAGGTGGTTTAGCAGATTTTGAGGCCTTTGAAGCTTTTGCAGCTTTTGAGGCTTTTCCAGTGAGTTTCTTAGGTGTTCCAGCACTACTAGATTGGGGGGTGGAAGGACCAGGAGTAGCCATATTGAAGATTGAATAGAGGAACCACTGAAACTAACAAATTAATTTGATCGTCTTCGTCAATTCACCTAATCTTATATAGGGTTTTATGAGGTATAAGCCAGAACTTGTGTTGCTTCTTTCTAATGGGCCGCGAATTTTATACCCTGGTAGATACTATCTCTTGACACCAAGAATTCTTCCTAATAATTCAATCGAGCAATTCGATTTTCCTAACTTCAACTCATTTACAATAGCTTAATAGTGTAATGCGCTATCTTATATATGTCGTCGTCTTCGTCGTTATACGCGATTATACCATTAAACTTTCATTCCTCGCTTGATAATATTATTCCACAACTGTTTCCTCCCTCTCACTTTATCTTTCTTTCTCCACTTAATATCTATTTCAATATCTATCACTTTCTCTGATATTATTCTATTCACTCTCTCTCTCCACGATGAGGTCGATTCTGTTGTTGTGGAAACTAATTACAAAACAAAGTAACTGGTCTTAATGTTGACTAAGCTATGAAGGAAATAGATTACCGAGGCGACTATATTATCAATAACCGTGATTTATCTAATAGCAAACGTATATTGATATTAATTTCTATAACTAATAGTTATTGATAGTTCCTGTTCCGACGGCTGAGGAGGGAGTAGTAGATCTCGCTTTGCTAGAGAACACAGATCCAAAATATTGGAAGGAAAAGTGATAAGGCGAACTTTGCAAATCCTTTATTAAGATACGTTTTGAAGTTATCTTGAGATGTGCTAATTAGTTACGATTCTTCCTTTCCTCCTCTCGTAGTCTCTCTCGCTAGTGGGCTTTATCTTTACCAGCGGAGTAAATACACAAGCCAGACTAACAGCAGGAGCTAGGCTAATTAGATCCGCGAGGTAAAACAACCTTCACACTCTATCTCCGAGCTGTGACCGAACAAAGACCCTTAAGTCAGACATCCTTTTTGCAGCTGATCTGTTATCGTTATCGGCTTTTCTGATTCAGGATAGAACCCTAAACTGCCGTACTCTGGTCGTAGGCATAGTGTGACCCCTGGTCTGCCTTTATCATATAATATGAAACCAATAATATATAATGAATGTAAGATTATTATATATACTTGATGCTATATTTATATGGATAACAAAAATATACTCTTGGTTTTTTATATTTTATCCTTATCTTTCAATATGGTTTACTTCCATTACTCTTCCTTTCCAATTTAACCCATACTACTTGCCTGCTTCGCCCAGCCGCAGGAGGCACGAGGAATTTGGGAGGGCAGAAGTCCACTGACTCGACTTGGCGGATGTCCTAATATTCATAAATTAATATACCTGTCTCTATCGTATAAAGATAACAGCATAGTTCGGTTGATAGTTACGAAACCGGGTCGGAATCCGGGCACTCATCTCGATGATCGGCGGCTGTTCTTAGATCAGCTGATTTCAGAGGCGAGCGCGCGCGCGCGCGCGGACAGCAACGCACTCCATTTGACTTCTAACTCCTTTAACCGATTATTATCCTTATATATTATCATCTCTATATATCCAATCAATTTGATCCATTCATTCATCTTCACCATCTTTTCTCTTTTCTTAATGAAATAAAATTTCTTTTATTTGAGATTTATCCAGGTTTGAATTTTCAGGTCTCGAATTGATCCATTAAAAAAAGAAATCAATTTCTAATTTATCTTTATCTTGAGCAATTGTTTATTTTCACCTTTGGTTATTTTACTTCCTTTGTTACAAACAACATCATGTCTTCTATGATTCTTCGTCGTGGCGCCGCCATGTTAACCAAATCATCTACTTCATCATTTATGGCTGGTCCTTCTTTTGTATTTGTCAGACGATACAGCCCTGAAGGTGATGTTGGTGCTCCTAGAGCTGAACAAGGTGGTGCTGATGCTTTCAATGTAAGTGGGGGTGACTCTCGGATCACAATATATACGAATGAATTCACTAACATAGTTTTAGAAACGTGAAAAAGCTAATGAGGATTATTATGTTCGTCAACACGAGCAAGAAAAACTCAAAGCATTGAGGGCTCAAATGTAAGCTATATCATCATATTCCTTGTCTTTGGAGGATGGCGACTGGTCCCCGAGAGAAGCGAGAGAACGAGGTCTGCGAGAACTGGGTCTGCGCCCAGCCGCCGGAGGCAGACAGCGTCGCCATCTGGGACACTGATTTAATACTAACTAATAATAGTGCTGCAAAGGAAAAAGAAATTGAACAACTTAAAGAAGATGCCGATGCTATTAATAACAAGCAGTAAAATTGAACTTTCTGTTAGTCGTAGTTGCTTAAACAAGTTGTGATTATTAGGGAGTTAGTCAATACTGTCCCTCCTTATTGATGCATTTTTTGTAGTTAATTTAAAATAAATTCAGAGGATTAACATTAATAACTGTACATAAAATACACAACGTAACAAGACTCTGCACAGTCTTTGTCTGCCTCGCTTGGCACGAGATTTTATTTATTCGTTAACACCGCTTCTAATCAATTTCCATACTAACTTCAGTGCCATTCATAGTAGACAGAATTTCATCAGTTAATTTAGAAGCTTGAACAACTTGGAAACTCAATCCACTATTGGTTCTATTCTTATCCTTGAATATCTTAAGGAGTTCAATAATCTCAGGATCTTGAACCTCATATCTACTATGTAACCACGAAGGGGGAGCCACCTTACTCCCACCTGTCAATCTTATAACTTCACCAAATCCAGACTGAGATTTGGTAGCTGGAACAAGCACTATAGTAGACATTTCACGAGCAACTATAACTGGTTGACCACTTTTAGATTGTGCCCGGCCAGAAGAAACCGCTCCATTTTGATAAGCAGAAATAGGAACAAAATCAACCATTTCAATATATTGAGGTAAGAAGATATGGTGCTGAACAATCTCATTAAGACCTAATCGATGTGATTTAAGTTCAGTATCATCATCAGCAAGATATGATAATTTGAACGGGTATACAGATGTAATATTATCAGCTTTACTAAGAAGATTTCTAGCAGCATTTAATTTCAATCCATACGAAACTGTATAATCTCTAGAGAATATTGAAGGTTTATAAGTAGCCGATGTAGAAGGATCTATCACTTGTCTATATTTAAGTACACCTTTTTCACCACCAGTAGCAGCCATTCGAATATCAACTAACCAAACTTCACCAGGTAAAACAACAAAATCATCACCAGGTCGTTCATCTTCCCATTGATCATTCTCGGTTTGTTCTACTGATTCTTTTCCTTGTGTTGCATTTTTATATGCCGATTTAGTTTGTTCTAATAATAAAGACTCTTCTTCAATTTCATCCCATACAACTCCTTTCAAATCAGATTCATTAACTGCTTCACTTTGACCAGCTAAAAATCTTCTTATTCTACGAATTCGACTACCAGGAACAACTTTAACACGGAATGTAGATGCTATTGTTTCAACTAATCGTCGAATTCTTGTACCACTAACTTGGCCATATTCAGTTACTAATTGATGATTATTGGAATTTAATGTCATACCTAATAAAGCCAATATAGTTTCAGTTGCTAAATATGAAGCAATCATAGCATCAGCTTCAACTCCTTCAAATGATTCTTGAGCACGACCAGCTGCTTCTCTTTCATCTGGTCTAACAACTATCATAGTATGCGCTACTTGTGCAGTATATCCATCGATATGAACCCCTAAACTAATTTTAACCAAATCATCATCATTTATATAACCTCCTTGGAAACTATCTGATTCTTCAGGTGCAACTCCTTGAACGAAATTTCCTTTTAAGATTTCTACTGGAAGTGCAATACCTTTTTCTTGAATATTTTTCTTAAATGCTGTGGCAGTTGCTCTTTGCAAGAACAAATCTCCTAATCTACAAAGTTCTCCAACTGTTCTAGATGAACTATTTGGAGATTTTAATAATTCTATAATATACTTCAAACCTGTTTGAGCTATATGACCTGCCAAACGGTATTTTTCAACTGTCAAATCAATCAATTCATTTCTTTCATCAACAAGATGTTTTTGATGAGATGATAATTCTAATTCCATTTTAAAACCACTCACGAAATACGAAAATATCAATATAAATAAATGATCCCAACAAATAAATCTAAGATCAAGATCAAAAAGAATATCCTCCAGAGTAAAATAAACTAAAGACCCTCCTCTATTCAAACTGAAAAAAAAATTATTCCTCGATATAAATTGCAGGTGAAAAAAAATTAATTGAACGGCTGAGAATTTTTTTTAGCCGTATTATGATCCGCATCCGCACGTCTCACCCCCTGTGTTATGCCTCCGGCAGGCTGGGGCGCTGCCCCAGACCCCGTAGCTCGCTTCGCTCAAAGTTAAGTCGGTGTTGGTTGATTCGATATATAACCTCGAGCGAAGCGAGCCACGGGGTCTGGGGCTGCGCCCCAGCCTGCCGGAGGCATATTCTCGAACTCAACGTGCCACCCAACCGCCGGAGGCAGAACAACAGGGCTGGGGGAGCAGCCGCCGGAGAAGGAATACATGACAAGATGAGTCCGATTACTGTCATGAATACGTTTTGACAAGTGAGTTATATCAGATACCAGTAGGAACTGATCATTGTTGTTACCATTCTTGAACTCTCGACCTCCTCGACCTCCTCGCCATTCAACCGAATGTCCTGTTCCCCCTGCATATCTCTACTGCAGGGTAACGAGAATTAATTAATTAATTTTGTCCGGCATCTCGCTGACGACTATTGATCATTCCAGTTCCATTACGCAATTACAAAAACTATTGTGGATTAAATTATATATTGATATATACTGTACTTAGCTAGTTGGTTGATCCTTTTCTTTAAAATGCGTCTAAGTCGGAATCTCTTAAATCAATCCATCACTTTATTCACTAGACCAAATTGTGGGTTATGTGAAAATGCCAAAAAAACCCTTGAATTAGCCAGAAAGAAATCCAAGTTCGAGCTATCAGAAATAAATATTGATGAACCCGTCAATCAGAAATGGTATGATTTATATGCATTTGATGTTCCAGTGATTCATATTAGACCGGATAGTACCGACAATGACAAATACATTAAATTGATGCATCGATTTGAAGTGAATCAAATCTTACAAGAACTAGAAAAAAAAGATAATTGATGTGCTGAATATTAAACGGGTAGTAGAGATATACGAGGTGACGTGATTAGTTGGTATCGGCCAATTATTGTTATATAACCTCTGGGGTAATTTGCCTCTCCATTTGCATGATGGATAATAATGGTGAATGTTAGTAATTTTGATAGTATTGATGTAGAAAACAATCACGATCATAATAATAATAATAATAATGAACATTAGATAATGTCATCATGAACAATAGATGTTATCTATCATTATGATAATTAATAAATTAACCCAATTCCTAGCGTCATTTCAATCTGATGAACCTTCATTTAATTTAACTTTTCCATGCTTATTCCGTACATGTTGCATCATATTATCCTTTCGAGAAAATACTCGGGCACATAAATCACATTTAAAATCCTTTTGCCCATGATGCATAGTTTCTATATGACGGAAAAGATGTTCTCGTCTTGCAAAGGCTCTGCCACAATTTTCACATCCAAATGACTTTTTCGGTGGACCGGATGATGATCCTTTTCCACTAGATCTCGGTGACAATTTAATCACGTCTCTTCCAGGGATATATTTATATTCTATGAGTTAGTACAGTATTTATCAGAGATCCTGTCAGTCAGCGGTACTTCCCAGGCCCCTTAGATCTCGCTAGGCTCAAGAGACCTAATCTCGAGCAAAGTGAGCAACGGGGTCTGGTGAAGTGCCTTAGCCGTCGGAGGCAAAAAGAGGGAGATGGGGGTACTTACTATCTGAACCATGCGGTGATAATGGAATATGATCATGACCAGGGGGAGATGGAGGACTACCAACTTTTATTGGTGGTAATAATCTTTTCTGTGGATAATAATCACCTTCATATTCATGTGAAGATGTTGAATCATAAGAAGGAGTTCTATGACGTTTATGTGGAGAATTCGAACCACTATTATTATTTCCTATGCTTTCCGAAGATGATTGATGCCTTAGGCTAAGCAGTACAAGAGCTGCCGCGTTTACCTCTGACATAATGAATGGAATTTCAAAAAGTGAACAATTGATATTTTTGCAAAAAAGGGATTACGATGATGATGAATTGATTTTTTCCATTAAGAATAATATGGATTGGACTTGTGTCTAAATCGAATGTAGTAAAAATAAATAAATTAAAAAAAAAATATCCAAAAAAAGATTCCGTGAACCTGGATGAAAAGAAACTGCCGCAAAAAAAAATATTTCTTGGATAACAAAATCAAGATGGCGATGAACTAGCCCAAATCCGATAATATATAATATCAACAATAATAAATAGAAAACAGAACAAAAAGAAGATAGTAAGAAAGAAGAAGGATATAAATAAATTAATTACCTTTTTCCTGAACTGATTGATTAATTATTATATTTTCTCAGAAACCAGGGGGGAGGGGTCAGGTTCTGAAGGGTCCTAATTCTCAAAAAAATGGCTGGCTGAGCAAAGTTGAGAACGACAAACAAGTTCCTCGAAGAAGAAATCTGGATACGTAACAAACTCGCTTACTTTATAAAAAAAAGAACCAGATAAATATGATCACTGATCACAATAAGGAGACTATAATAATTATTAGTAACAATAATGATATCTGGATCTGGTCTCAGTCTTTCTCAATTTTTCCTTAACTCGATGTAATTCTCCTCCTTACTATTGTAATTCTCTTCTTCCCTATTATAATGATTCTATTTACCTTTACTTAATCTTTCTAATACCGGTCCTTTTGTTCTCGGAATTGTTCTTCGTCGTGGTCTTATCTTCGTTTTCTTTCTTCCTTTTTTACCTACAGTATTCCTATAAATCGTATTATATATATATTGTGTTCGGAATTTTTTCTTTCCTGTCAATTAGTTCTATTCAACTCTGATTGATACCATAAAATAAAATATTTATTCCAAAATGAATGGTAAGTTGAAACAAGTTAAAAACAACTCCAACAACCAGAGATGAATGATGTTGGTGGTAGGTTGGTAACTAAGTTCACAGGGGGAGGTTCGGTTCTAGGGGTAAAGTTTGTTTGTCGAGGGGAGGAGGGGGGATATAAATATTTTATATTTCTTTAATAGTGTTAATAAACATTTAATAATTAATCTTATATAGAGGTTAATATATCTCATGCATTAAGTAATAATAATAAACTCATTATAGTAATAGTAATTGGCGGGGGTGGGCAGTATTCAACAGTGCCCCCTTTCCTCTTGCCTCCGGTAGGTGTCGCGAGGTCTTGGTTTCTCTGTCACTATTTGCCTGTGGTGGCTGGGGAGGTAGCTCCAGAGCCCTAGTTTTCGCTGTGTTCAGGGGTCTAGTTCTCGAGCGCAGCGAGAGCTAGGGGGTCTGGGGGCTACGCCCCCAGCCGCCGGAGGCGAACACGAGGGGGGGGTGGGGCGGTCGGGGATAAGATGAGGGGAAGGCGATGAACGAAGGAAAAGGGAATTCATGAGCAAAGTGAGAGCTGGAAGGATTTGATTTGAAGGTCATGTCCCTGTCCCCAGCTGCCGGAGAGGAGAACTTGGAGGGTTGAAATGTCCTTGTTTCTTTTTTATCAAGTTTATTGATATTCTTTTAAAGAGGTTTTTAATTGATTGCTTCTTCGCTTCGGAAGTATTTGTGTGTGTGTGGGTGCATCATCTCCTGAGCTTGGCTTAGAAACTAAGGAACGAAGAAGCGGCATATTGACGTAACAGGTAAGTTATAACGGGCAGGATAGAAGACAGGCGGGTTCGGTTGGTAAGGCAGGGTTTGATTGTCTAGAGGTTTAGAAAAAGAAAATGAAAGAGGCTGAGATAAGAGTTGTACGAATATAGAAATTAGAGATGAATAATGAATCAATTGATTTGAATCAGATCAATTCTGAGATTATCGGATCATTCGATGGATGTTTCTTTCTGTTTCAGAAAATGGTCGAACGGTTGTTTCGGAATCCGCTAATACGAAAACATGAGGTGTACCGTACAGTACAGTATGATGACCTTTAATTGCTTCACAACTGGTGATGTAATTAGTTGATTGACCTTTGTTTGTTTTAAACTATTGAATTACACTAGTGGTAGATTTAGCGTAGTTGAGTGTAAAGATCCCGAACCAGGGCTGCAATTCTCGAGCAATTCTCGAGCAAAGTGGGAGCAAATCGTCAGAGGTTATGTCCTAGCCGCCGGAGACAAACCCCGGCCCGCAGGGGGGTCATTTTCAGGGGACATTACTTAACATGGCCTGATATATGATGATGATGTTACTATTTATTTTTTTCAAGTTCCGATCTTTTTTTATACCTGTTCTTTGTTAGTTAGTGATGATGTACTACTACTGACGTATTCTTTTGTCCTAGGTAGCAGCGTAGTCAAAGGTCGTAACAATGTATACTCCTGCTGCCTAGCTGGCTGCTTGCCGATGTGGTAGCGGCAGCAGCTGTACATATTATACTACTAACGTTATGTACTGTACTATAACTTTTTCAGGGGGTTGTTGAGCCTTACTACATTTAGACATGATTTATCAGAAACAGATATTTACAGCCTTGCCTCTTGATCAAATTTGGAATTAATCCCTTTCCCTTGAATAACTCACTGCCGCCCTCACCCTATCCGCCGCCTCCCCCACCTACCGCACAGATAAGAAATTATAGGTTAAGAGTCTTAATTAAGACTGAACATGCAATAGGAAAAATACCACATGACTGTGCACGCTAGCTAGCTACAGTTATATACGTACTGTATTATGCTATAGAGTCTTTAACATTAATGGACTGACATTCTGTTGTTACCTAGAATTAACTATTGGGTTGAGCGTGCCCCCACAGCAGGGCACGGCCCATCTATACGCGTGTTCCTCCTGCTCCCGCACGTCCTCACAGGTTGAATTGCATACGGAATTTAAAGTTTAAGTATCAATTTGCCTTCGGCGACTGGGGGGGTAGCCCCCAGACCCCCCTGGCTCTCGCTACGCTCGAGAGATCCGAGCGAAGCGAGCAAACAGGGTCTGGGGCAGCGCCCCAGCCGCCGGAGGCAGTACAAAGGAATCGAGAGGGGTCCTGTAATTTAAGGTTTTGCTCGATCCGATAAGAGGCTGGCTAATGACAACGATCGAAATTGAAAATTTGGACCCGCCAAGTTTTATAGGCGTAATACAGTTAGGATCGAGTTACGGAGCCTGCGGGATCAACTGCCAGAGAAAATCGTTTTCGTGTATGATACATAACTTCTATAAATAAACATATACGTACGAGAAAATTAACTGAAATCTATGATCTGTATAAACTTTGTTATTACCTCCCTAAATAGGGTGATACATATCCCCTGCAGAGATTTTCTAAAAAGCAGAACCCTTAATTTCCAGTCCCTTATGTTATTATTATGACTGCTTTTGAATATGCATGCATGGACATTATGAAGTTATTAACGTCTAAGTTAAAGTTATTTGACAGGGATCAGAACTATAATTATTATATCTGACCCTAAGCTTACAGGCGTGCTTGTTAGAGTCCTGACACTTCTGAGTTACCGATACAATACATCGACGATAAAATTCCGGTGGCCGGCCCCAGGAAATCTGAGATCTAGCGATATAACTTGTAATTCTGTTACTTGCAAATTCCTGTGTCCGTTCTTCTCACAAGGGAGGCGGCAGTTAGAATGTGCAGCTGCGGCAGTCAAGGGATATTTCTAAATGCGGTAATTTCCAGGGGGATTATTAAGTTTGATTTGGTCGAGTGGGCGGGCAATACCGGCGGCCGTCCTTAGACGAAATGGGGATTCTGCCTCCGGCGGCTGGGGCTATGCCCCAAACCCCATAGCTCTCGCTTCGCTCGAGAACTACTCCTGTCAATTCGAATGAAACTGATAGCTATTCGCTCCCGAACAAGGACCTGTCATGTGGCTGTATGAACTTGAGTCATCTAACCTTATTTCTTAAATAACTAACTAAACGTCGTAGCAATGAACGGCGGCGTTGTAGGAATCCCAATACGGTAAAATAATATTTTGTACCTGTACATGTACTACAGGTACTGCACAGAATTATAGTATTGCAGCCACGTAGTAGGGATATGACTTGAGGAATGGAATCGTCTTTCTCCAGCCGCCCAACTTGTTTCTGCCACCGACTGCTGCCGTTCGCATACCATGTCACGCGCAAGAGAAGAGATTCAAGTGCGGGGTCCGGGTATGGATAACCCAGCGCCGGAGTCAAATCGGGAGTGGAGTTTAGTGACTATAACTTTATATCCAACTCTTAAGGCCAGAATCACGGTCAGATCGTGTCCGCCTCCTCTCACTGGGCTTATTCTCGAAACGAGAGCTAGGATCTATGAGCTGTGCCCCAACCGCCTAAGGCAAAAAAGGGGTTGAGACAGAGGTCAAAATTCAGGGGTAAAATGTTTATGTAAGCAAGCTGTACATAGTGACAGTAACCACCTTTTATAGTTTTTAGAAGTTAACATTGTTAGGTTTGTCGACCCAAAAGTATATAGTATTATATACCCAAGATGAATTCAAATAGAATCACGAACATTCTTTATTAAGTAAGACAAAGTAGAGACATGAATATGGGTGCTATTTGCCTCCGGCGGCGGAGGGCGTGGTCTCCAGAATCCCAGACCCGACCCCCCGGCTCTCGCTATGCTCAGAGATCAACAATGTCCGCTAGTACTTAAAATCCCTCGAGTGAAGCGAGAGCTGCGGCTTCTAGTCAGCCCGCTTTAACCACCGGAGACCCGGTTGAGTTATAGACCATCCAGATGGATTTAGCTGCTTATTATTATTGTTCGCTGTATACAAGCATATATCCTATTAAATTATCCGGCCAAACGCTTATCTTTTGACCAGCTTCTCCAACGCACACGATTTTCCTGAACATCTTCTACTCTTGATAGTGTTTGGACAAGTTATTCTACTTGATCTATTGAGATATATAGGTTAAGTTTTATCTCTAGTTTTTCTCCTTTATTAGACCATCTGTTATATTTTATTTTTATTTATTAGATTTTGAAAGTGAAATGCGGGCTTAAAAACGGATTTCACGTAAGTACATTGATTCATTATCTTCACGTTCTCCTAATATTAACATAATAGATCCGATTTGGTAAAGAGTCATTCATTCTGTCCCCACAATGACTCTACCGGAAGAAGAATTTCACGAGATCCAAACAAATGAAGTCGAGGCCCTTAAGGCCATTTACATGGATGATTTTGTTGATTGTACTACTAGTCAATCTGCAGCATGGAATGTAAGTGAACTATAGCTACTGGCGACGTGAAACATGGTGCAATATTAACTTCAATTATAGAAAACACCGAGTCCATCGTTTAAAATCTATTTAAAATCAGGAGAAAATGCTGACGATTCCAATAATTCCGAGGTATTGTCCCTTGGAATTAAGGTGGTGATGACATCTACTTATCCAAAGACATTACCAATGATAACAATTGAATCACATAATAATCTTCATCCAAAACAAGTTGAGATATTGAAACAATTGATAGAGAAAACTAAGAAACGTCTTTTGGGTCAAGAGATGATTTTTGAGATTACTTCTGTACTTCAAGATCAATTAAATGAATATGAACGACTTGGGGCTGAAGCACCTAGCCTGGAAGAAGAAAGATTGAAACGAATTCGTGAAGCAGAGGAGAAACAAAAGTTAAATGAAGAAGCATTGAGATTACAACGAGAAGCCGAATCAAAAGAAGAGCAAAGAATGCTTGATGAAATGGTTCGAGAAGAATTAAATCGTAGGAAAACTCAAAGATTAAAAGATGATTTTTTAGCAAGTAAAGAAAAAGATGATGATCTTTCATCATCAGCTGCTAATTTACCGGAAAATGATTCAGTAATATTCGATAGAGTTATAACTGCTAGAAGGCAGAATGGTTCTTTGATTAGATTCAGACAGGTATTAGGTAAAATCCCTACTACTAGCGACTTTTTTGGCAACAATTATATTGTTAAACCTTATATACCACTTGATTCTTCGTTATTGCAACAACAGGAAGATGAACGACTAACTAATACTAATACTGTTACTGATGATTTGTTATTTCTTCTATCCGAAATCGACCTTGATGAACCATTTTGGGATGGAATCGATGGGAGAAGGTTAATACACCTTCTGGAATCCGAACTGGATGCTTTGAAAGAATTCCGGCATGAGAATGTTGTTCCTTTATATGAATCAAAAATTTCTCGTAAACCCTCTGGAGGTTGGAAAATTTACCTTCTGACCCAATATTCTCCCATGGGAACTTTGGATAGTTTACTTGATGCTGTTGAATCGGTTGGTCCTAAAGTTGTACGATCTTGGTCAATTCAAGTCCTTGAAGCATTGGAAGCTATCCATAAGGTAGGCATTATTCATAAAGATTTGACCTTGAAAAATGTTGTTTTGTTCCGAAATAAAGAATTGGGTGAGACAGTAGTCAAACTTGATTGTGTCTCCTATTCATTCAGATTAAATGAAATGAATCGTGGTCATTTATTTAATTCTGATACTACCACAAATAGTTCCATTGCGGCAGCAGCGGCAACTGCAGCCGCAACTGTATCTTCTACTGGAAAAAAAAATTGGCAACCTCCTGAGTATGATGATGGAAATGTAAAGCCGACCAGAAAAACAGATATTTGGTCATTTGGGGTACTTTTCGTTCAACTTATTTCTGGAAAATCAGTTATTAATGAATTTCAGAATCCGCATGATTATATAAACTCCTATGATGATGATAACAATACTCATCTATTAACTGATTTTCTATCGAAGATATTTAAAACATCTCCCAAAAAACGACCAAGTGCTTTTGATTTGTTACTCTCTCAATTTTTGCGAGCTGATACTACAACTCTTCCGAGTTCTTATTTGTTAACTAAGAGGGTTGCACGTCACTCATCAGCATCTACTACTACTAGTCTGCAGTCATCACGACCTAGATCACGACCTCGAGGTGGCGGTAGGCGTAGTTTTAATGCTGGCGAACGTAGTAATATATCAAGTGGTAGTGGTGGTGGAAGCAGTGGTGGTACTATTGGTGTGAGTGGCATGGGATACTCTAGATATGCGAACGATTTTGATGAAGGTGTCGTATTAGGTCGTGGTGGTTATGGTGAGGTCGTAAAAGCTAGGAATAAGGTTGATGGTAGAGCTTATGCAATTAAAAAAATCCAAGCAACACCTGACAAGCTGACCCATATCCTTCAAGAAGTATGGCTCTTATCGAGATTGAATCATCAGTATGTGGTAAGGTATTTCACCGCTTGGTTGGAAGATGATTATTCTATAAACTCAGCAATTTCTTCTAATGATAGTGATGAAGACGACGACGACACCAATAATAGTTCAGACAATGATTATGGTTCCATGGCGAAGCGAGCATCGTCCTCTTCATTAAGTAATCTCAAGTTTAATGATCTTTCAGTTAACGCGACTTTGGATTTCATGTCGAATTCTATGGTTGATGGGCCAGATATTCAATTTGGATCAAGCGATGAGGGCGACGACGATATTGGGGATGATGAGGACAATAATGATAGCGATAATGAGAATACCAGTGAGGATAGAGATGATGATGCCAACGAAAAACAACATAGCCAGCGTAGCACTATGGAACAATCTATCGAATCACCTAAGAAGTTGAAATCTCGTAAGGCATCTCATGCTCGTCGAGTTGGATTTATTCGTTCGCAGCCAAGAAGTACTCTGTATATCCAGATGGAGTATTGTGAAAAGCATACTTTGGCTGATCTCATTAGAGACAATTTGTATACTCGACCAGATGAGTATTGGAGACTATTACGACAAATTGTAGAAGCTTTGAGTCATATTCATAGTGAAGGAATTATTCATCGAGATTTAAAACCGATGAATATTTTTATTGATCAAGCTCAAAATGTCAAAATCGGTGATTTTGGTCTTGCAAAAAGTATTGGCCAAAGTAGTGGTGATGGTGGTGGTGGTCAGAATGGACAAAATGGTCAACAAGGTTCTTCTAGCATAGGGATGGATGAAAACGATTTGACCACAGATGTTGGAACCACATTATACGTAGCTGTGGAAGTTCTTCGTAAAAGCCCAGCATCCGGCGGTATTGTTGCTTCTGGATCTGCTGCTAAAAGATCTGCGGGTTCTACAACTCCTCCTCCACCATCTTCATACAATGAAAAAGTTGATATGTATTCTTTGGGAATTATCTTTTTCGAGATGGTATTCCCAATGCATACTGCTATGGAAAGAGTGGCTACGTTACGGGAGTTACGAACTCCAGAAATTAAAATGCCCATTGAATTTAAGAACAACAAGAAATATGAAGTGGAACGTCAATTAGTGAGATCACTTCTTAACCATTCACCTAGTCAACGGCCTAGTGCACGGGAGTTACTTCAATCGGGATTAATTCCTATTCCGCAAAAAGATGAAACTGTTAAAGAGGCTCTACGAAGCTTGGTTGATCCAAGTCCTAACTCACCTTGGCTTTATCAAGTCTGTAACGCATTGTTTTCTCGGCCTTTACCATCAGCACAGCGTGTTCTGTATGATCGATTTTCTACTTCTTTACTTAGTACTACCGGAAGTAATGCTGCCACTAGTGGTGGCGGTGGTAGTGGCAGTGAAAAATCTCAATCTCGGATTATTGATGCTGATAATAAATTGTTACGATCAGGTATTATCTCTTCTATTAAGTCTGTTTTTGAAAAACATGGAGCTGTAGAAAATAACGATCGATCGGCAATATTCCCGCGATCGATTCTTTATAGTTCTAATAATGTTGTAGAAGTTATGGATCCAACTGGGAACATATTACAGCTGCCTTATGATATGACTTTACCATTTGCTCGTCGTCTTGCTGAGTCAATACCATCATTTCAGAAATCATACTGTTTTGGCGATGTGTATCGATCAGATGAAAGGAATAGAGGAATTCATCCAATAGTTTGTGGTGAGGTTGATTTTGATTTTGTAACTACAGATTCAGTTGATCTGGCATATGGAGAAGCAGAAACTATGAAGGTGTTAGATGAGATCACCGAAATCTTCCCATGTTTTCGCCCCAATTCGGTTTGTTTTTATATCAACCATCATGATGTTTTACACTCTATCCTTGATTTTTGTGGATTCACTGCCCCTCAGAAGGCATCTGCTCTGAAGCTTTTGGGTCAAGTGGGTCAAGGACCTGCTAGGCCCCAAATCAGAAATGAGTTACTTGCCAAGTCTACACTGTCAGCGACAGCTCTAAATACTTTAGAGATGTTTGGGTTCCGAGATGAAATCGATAAGGCAGAGATGAAATTGTTGGCATTATTAAAAGGTTCAGAAATAACGAAAAACTTGAGGGATGCATTATTGAATCTTAGAATGACTGTTAATTTGATGAGGAGATTGGGTGTGACAAAACGAGTTTATTTCGCGCCTTTAAGTAATCATAATGAATCGTTTTATAAATCTGGAGTTATGTTTCAAGCGGTTGTTGAGGACAAACAGAATCGTAGTATTCTTGCTGCAGGAGGTCGTTACGATTATCTTATTCGAGCATTTCGAAATATATCATTAGATAATGGAACTGCAGCACATGCGGTTGGATTTAATTTGGCATTGGATAAATTGGTCGATTCTGTAGCGCAATTTCGGGATTCCTCTATTAAGAAGATAGCTAAAAAGGGGGGCTATTTTCGTGGTCAGTCATCGGCGTCGGCGTCATCTAATCCCAGTCCAAGTGATTTGTGGCTAGTACCTCGATGTGACGTTTTAGTTTCATCATTCAATACTGCAAATATTAAGGGACTTTGTATTGATATATTACGGGATTTATGGGCACATGGAATTTCAGCTGATTTAGTACGAGAATGCTATTCGTCTGAAGCTCTTGTTAGTATGGCAAGAAAGGATAATATCAACTGGGTCGTTGTTGTTAAACAAATAAATAGTTATGCAACGTCAAGTAATTACAAGCCATTAAGGGTGAAGAATTTGTCCATGAGACAGGATGTTGATGTCGCAATTGATGATCTGATTCCTCATTTGATGATGGAAATGACGGAGCGATATAATAGTAGTGTAGCGACGGCTGGAAGAAGTGGTGCTGGTAATTATTCAGGTGCTGCAGCAGTTGCAGCAACGTCATTTTTAATGCCTCCGCCGTCGATCAATAGTAGCGGTATTATTAGTAGTAACATTGGCGGAAGCGGGATAGTCAACGGTGGAGGTGGTAGTGGTGGTGGTACTAGTGGACTTGGTAGCGGTGGTGGTGGTAATGGTGGTATTGGAACTGGGGGCGGTTTACTAATTGGAAGTTCCGGTGGTAATAGTAGTCTTTCTGAAATTGGAGATAATGGATTGATAATTAGTGGTTCAGAAGGTGCAGGTCCACCTTCACCCATGACAGCAGCATCTGGTGAATTTCCAAGCAAAGTAACGATTTTGAATGACACTGGTAAAATCAAGGGTGGTAAGAAGAATCGATGGCTTCTGGAAGAAAATTCTAGAGTAGGTGTTAATAAGTTCCTTAAAGGATTAGCATCGTCACCAGTGTTTTCATTAGATGTGAAAGAAGAAGTTTTGGAAGCTATATGTTCGACATCTCCAGATCTTCCTGATGAATGGCGGCGAAAGGTTGTAGGTTTAAGCCCATCTCAAAAGGCATATTTGTTGAATTGTCAGGGAGTTTTAGCGAAAGAGAAGGCTCGGGGTACTGATCGAGTCATCTTATATTCACCCAAATCAGACAAAGTATGTGTATATAATCTACGATAAGCATAAGCATATATATATTATTGGTATATTAATATAATAATTTAGTAATGACGAGCTACGGGGTCTAAACGGAGGCCGGAGTTAGCCTCTGGCGGCTGGGACACGGCCCAAGACCCGTTACTCGCTGCGCTGTTACTTTATGTATCCCCATTGATCAACGGCTACATCCTGATCTTCAAAACCAACCCTCCCAGGGGCCGGAGTGATCCAGCCAGTATCTTTAGTTCCTGGGCCCTCGAGCCATTCAGTATGCTTTTCCATAATGGGGCTGCGTTCAGTGCTGTGGCCATTATATTTGATTCCAGGAAGAAGATATTCACACGTTGCCACAACCTTATACTGATCATAGTTCAGATGTCGAATTTTCTTCTCAATTTTGCTAGAACATTTGCTTCCGGTTCCAGCAGCCCGGGTTTCTTTATCCCACCTTAAATTTGGGACCCAACCAACCTTCGGTGTACAAATCTCTTGGTTGAGAGTCGTGAACCACGGCGAAACTTCATCGAACCAGCTACTGACAATTGCTTTTGCCCGGACTGCCATTCCAAGTGGTATATAGGAACAGTTTCCGCAAACAACCACGTCTGGTACATCAGATATATTCTTAGGGTAAATATCACATATGGGATCGCCAATCATTGCAGCGACAGTATCTCCGAGTCCCGACTGTATAAAAGATGAACTATCGGGGATTGGGCCAGCGGAACCGCGGGAAATATAGATGAGGGTGATAATAGTTAGAGTTTCAATAAACTTCATGTTGAACTTCTGATGAAAGGATAAGTTGGATGATGTTATTCGAGATCTGATCTATTCGAATGTTGTTCATAGGGTCGCCTTATATAGTCATCTATGAACCATGATAATCTTGGCAATGGTTTGAGCATAGCGATACATGATGTCAAAATCTGCTGAAAAAGAGAAATATTTGTCGTTTCATCGTCATGTAGATAGAGATTCCAATGGTGAACATGCCGATCTCTGCTATTCTAAGGGCCAAACGTCATTGGTGCCTTATTGAAGAACAGATCGAGGCTGTGCGTAGTGTATGTTATGAATTCGGACAGAAGTTATAATCTTTAAATTTTGTGATCAGGCTCCTTTACCCTATTGGAAATAAATATTGTTAGGCTAAGACAGACTAATTAACGTTACATCTGTCACCCTGATCTGTCTGAACTAATCTCTTTAAGGCTAGATTGATTCGGGGTTATCTGATACCGATGCTAGTACTAGTGGCAGTTATATCTTAAGTGGAAACTGAAACTGTAATAATATATATTCTACTCCTTAAAAGGTATCGAGGGTAACTAACTAATTGTAGAGGAGAAGGTTAATGTCACCCCTTAGAGGAGACTACCGATGAGCTTTTTCGACTTTAAGTTCGCCAGATTATCAGATTATCTGTGGTCAAGAATGTCGATCGACGTCCACTATGCGAGTACCCGCTTCATTTTTTGATATCCTGGAACTTAGCATTCGTTGATCAAGAACTTGACTGGGATCATTACAAGCCATAGAGAGTCTTGGCCGGAATGTCGAATAAGGTTGTTTGCTTCTTAATGATTCTTCTAATCTTGAGATAACATCGATATTTTAACATTAACAATTAAAATTAATCTTATCATATGCCACCTGTAGTAGAGTCAACTTTAACGTTAGCGGTAACGTTAAGTTAGGGTTAGAAACATTCCGAACTTCTCATGATGTAGTTAATTAATCTCCCTATCGAGCACTAAGCCTCAACGTCCGAGCAGTATGGGTTAAGAATATAATAATATCTAGTTATCATTAGCGTGATTCTGGTTAATATTTCAACAGTATTATAAAAAAACAAGGTTGAATAGCAGACCTGCTACTCAATTGCAAGTTATTAAACACAGATCATGTTCAAGTGAGCCCGATGCTGTCAGGGTCCAGTCGATCTCGACTGTCAAGAACAAGCTCAAAGTGCATGATTTGTAAGAAAATAATTTCCCAGGACAGTTGATCGTGGTGATTGTAATTATATTCGTACTCAAAGTAGAGAAACTACTCTTTAACTAGAATGTTCTCGCAAAGAATTGAACTAACGAGCAAAAGCAGACTTTGGATATATCAACACTGGTGCGGTTCCTATTCACTGAGGGCGTAATAATGTTGAACGAATAGATTCCACATAACATTAGCGTTATGATTCTTGTGCTAAGAAGTGAGACCGGACGACGTCGACATATATATCCTCTGAGTCTCCGACGGCAGACCTTAGCTGTGTGTTTTGGTAGCTGTGAAAGCAGTCAAGATTAAATACAGTACTACATCAGTGGATCAGCGCATAGACTAGTGAATTGATACTTAGAACTTTCAAGATTTGATCTCTCGAGCGTAGCGAGAGCTAGGGGGTCTGGGGGCCACGCCCCCAGCCGCCGGAGGCATTTTCCCACTCGGTTATGACCAGCTGCTGAAAGTCAATAATGGAAAGTTATTCAAAGAGCAATAATGGATTGTTATTCCAACACCGACTGCGCCACAGAGATTTACAGCAAATGAGGTAATGAAACCCCAAATCAGGCGACGGGAGGCAACCCTACTGACTCGGCTGCCGGACCGTTGTATTTCTATACCGATACCGGTCGGTACTGTATCATCCGATCCAGATCTCACCCGGCTTTTCTCTCTCCACTTCTTTCTAGCGACCGACTGAACAAGCTCTCTCCACATTTTCAACTGCTTGTACTAGCAAAGCCGCGTCTCTTTCTGCTTCGTACGTGTATGCCTCTGTCCCCTCCTCCGCCTTCTCCTCTCCTTCTACTCCTCCTGCTCTCTCACGTTCATATCCATCCCTTTTCTGTTTCTCATTCTCATTCTCATTCTCATTCTCCATTTCATATCTGTATCTTTGTTTATCTTTGTTTATCTTTTATTTTTCTTTATATTTCATTTAGAAATTAATTGTTTATTGATTCAATTGGTAGAAAATCAGAGAGTGTTTTTAAGCAGTTAGACTTAAATCTTAAGATCATCATCAATATTATATAAGTCTATTCCAGAGGAGAGAGTAGATTTTAAACGAATATTGTATTAGTAACATTTCCCATCAATTGTTTTTTCTCTCTCTCTCTCTGAAAGGTTTATTAGGAATTCATTTTGATTGACATTCTGTTCTCTGGCTTTTTCTTTTTCTTTTCTGTTCTTTGTTTTTGACATCAATTTCCACCTCGTATCTTTCTACTTATAATTGGTAGTGGTAATATGTCATCGACTTTACCCATTCCTCCTTTTCATGTTACGGCCCTTTATCCTTATCAATCAGATCATGAGGATGATTTGTCATTTGAAGTTGGTCAAAAAATTCAAGTCGTAACTGTAGAAGATGAAGAATGGTTAAGTGGATTCAATGTGGAGAATCCACAAAAACAAGGAATGTTTCCTAGAAACTTTGTAGAAATAATACCAGTAACTCCTGCTGCTCCTGCTGCTCCAACTACAAGGCCTGTTCCAAGTTCAGCATCTACATCATCTCCTATTTCAAAAACTCCCGTCTCAGCTCCTGCTTCGGCTCCCGCTCCAGATGCGGATTGGTCGGAAGAAGAAGAAGATGTACAAACTACTAAACCAACAAAGCCTGTTAAAATTGGTCCCCCTGTAACAACTTCTTCGGTTTCTGCTGCCGCTGCTGCTGCTGCTACTGCTGCTACTGAAGATGATCATATTGCAAGCAAACTTTCTAAAATTGGTATAAAACATGATGATGATGGTGAATCATCTCAGGCTCCTCCTCGATCAAGAAACGCTTTTAAAGATAGAATTGCTGCCTTCAATGTTCAAGCTGAAGCGCCTCCGATTGTTCCGGGTCAAAAATTCACTGCTAGTTCCTTTATTAATAAACCGTATGTTGCCCCCCCTCCAACTTCTTACATTCCAGCTATCCCTAAATCACAGCCTCAAACCATCCCTACTTTATCAAGAACTTCAACTGGAACTTCACCACCACAACATGAACCCCAGGAGTCACTATCATCTCCTCCGCCACAACCATCGGCAGCATCAACTCAGGAACAGGAACAGGAAGAAGATGTGCCTAAAATGAGTTTAAAAGATCGTATACGTCTTCTTCAACAACAACAACACGAAGAACAGGAACGAATGGAAGCAGCCGTCTTGCGGAAAAAGCAGAAGGCTAAAGCTAAGAAGACCACCGCTGATGCTGTTGCTCCTGAAGATTCACCGGAATTGACTGCAACTGATGAACCCATTCCACTTGAACGAAATTTATCTGGGGGTTCTTTTGGTGGTGCTGGAAAGCTTGAAAGGCTTCGAACTGGTGGTTCAATTGCTTCAGTCGAGGAGCAGATTAATTTGCCAGTATTGCCTCGTAGATCTTCAAGTAGTGTGAGTCGAACCGGCTCTATTATAAAGGGTGAAGTTCTTGGCGAAGATGATGCGCAAACTCGGAAACAGTCCCAACGAAAACCTTCTTCTTCTTCTACAAGAAGTGCTATATTGACTGAAGATTCTCATCAACAACAGCCAGTACCTGTCCCACAAGAAGAGGATGATCAGAATGAAGATGTAGAAGAACAAGATAATCAAAACGAAGATGATCAGCCCGAGGAAGACGGTAATGAACATGATGACAATGACAATGCTGACGACGGCGAAGAAGATGAGGAAGAAGAGGAAGAAGAAGATGAGGAAGAAGCCAAGCGAATCGCTTTACGTGAACGAATGGCTAAGATTTCAGGTGGAATGAGTATGGGAGGTATGGGAGGTATGAATCTCGGAATGCTAATGTCAGGTGGTTTCCCTCAGCAAGCTCCTCCAAAGAAATCTAAGCCGAAGAAACAACAGCCAGTCGATAACGAGGCCGATGAGGACACCTCTTCTCTTACGGCTAATCAGGCTCCTATACCAGTATTTCCCTTTGCTGATCCAAAGACTCTAGCTGCCTTTAGAAAAAATTCTGCATCACAACAGAATGATGATGAACAAGGGGAAAGAAATGATGATGATGATGAAGAGGAAACAACAATAAGTCATGCTCCTCCTCCTGTTCCTTTGGCCACTAGACCTCCTCCTCCACAACCACCAGTACAAACTCCAATTGCTAGTGCTCCCAAAGTTCCAGAGAGGCGTTTATCTCAAGGTATGTAGATTGTCCCCAGTCATATCTGACTGGCTTAGGATGGCGGACCTCGTTTTCTCGCTGTAGCGAACCAAGAGTGCGAATAAATTGTTTTTCTTTTGTAACTAACATACAGAATATGAAGCTGGACAAAAGCTTCGACGAGCATATACAGGAGAGGGGTCCAGTCCCGTTGATGAAGTTATTGAAGGTATGAAATATGAAACTAAAACGAGTGAACGCCAATAGTACGGCGTTGCTTTTGAATTTAAAGCTAACAATTTATTTAGATGAACTTGGAGATGATGAAAGAACTGAATCTGAAGAAGGATTCAGATCGTCAAAGCGTTTGTCTTACGTTAGTGGTAGTGGGTCAATCCCACCTGTACCATTTTCACCGACTCAACCTAACCGGCCGCTTGCTTCTGTTTTATCATCTTCAAGATCAAGCACTTTCGACTCTTCTACTACTCCAGCCCCACCTAATATACATGGCCCGCGAAGATCTAAAACTTTTGGTTCCAATGATGGAGACACTTCCGTTGATTCGAGTGGTCCAGGAGTCCCGAAGAATAGGCCACCCCCTCCTCCTCCTCCTTCATCAGCATCGATTCCTTCAGTTGAAGAATTGTCAGATGAGACAACTGGTTATGAGGCAGATGAGGACACCGATATTCACACATCAACAAGTGAAGTATCTCCACGGGCTAGTCTAAATGCTCATCATAGGTTATCGCTTGGTGGCCCTCCTGGAGTTCCACCTCTTCCTACTCGCCATTCACAAGTTCCTCATCACCCATCGCAGTTGTCACAGCCTCCTGGTAAACCCCCCCCACCTCAACCTCCAGCAGGAGTCTCGCCCACTTCTACTTCTTTCTTGGCCCCTGAATCATCTCCCGATCTTCCTCCTCGTGGCCCACCACCTATCCCTTCTATCTCAGCTCCACAGAGTCATCCGCCACCACCTCCTCCTCCCACTGGTGGCCCACCACCTCCTGTCCAGTCTTACGATGATGACGCTGATAGCTCATCTGAATTGGAGGGATCAGATGAATCTGATACGACCGAGCAGTACGAAAGGTCTACCGGGCCTGATACTGATACCCCAGTTCCGTTACATAATGCACCACCTCCTCCACCACCCAATACATCGTCACATCGTAATCGTCGTTCACTTGAGTTGAGGACTAGTAGCAGTAGTAGTGGAATAGGTGTAGGAAGTCAGACAAGAAGTAGTCTCGACGGACCGTCATTCGTTGCCCATGATGTTGATGTGGATAAACCACCTCAATGGTGGACCGTCCCCAATGGTGTACCTTTAGCTATAAGCCAGAATAATAATAATTTGGTTTATGAGGTTGATGAAAATCAATCATCTAAGCGAGGAGGTCGTGTTATGATTGCTCGAGATATTTATGTTCTTTATCACGATTATTCTCAATCGGTGATAACTGCTAGGTTTGACCAACATGAGCCTGTAGGGTCTGTTTCATTTGAGCAGTCTCATACTCCACCACCTAACTGGAGACAAGATCAACTCGAGGACGCTTATAGAAAATTTGGTAAGAAGGTTCTCGACGAGGCGCAGAGGCAGTCGAATGGAAATATTAATGGGACCAGTGTAGATTTTGTTAAAAGTGTTCTCAATCATATTCCAGGTGTACTTCCATCCGTCGGTCGTCGTTCTTATGGTGCTATTATTTATGATAATCTTGCAAATGCTAGCGTGCGACAATTTGATGAGATCCGTCCTGGAGATATTGTTTCATTTCGAAATGCAAGATTTCAGGGTCACAAAGGTAGTTTACATCAGAAATATAGCCATGAGGTTGGCAAGGATGATAATATTCATGCTGCTATCATATATGAATGGGATGGCACTAAGAAGAAAATCCGTGTTTATAATTTGCCTGAGTCAGGTAATAAAGGTAGCAGTAGCAATGCCATTGGCCGTGTTAAGCAAGATAGTTATCGACTAAGTGATCTTAAGAGTGGAGAAGTTCGTGCTTTTAGGGTTGTTGGACGAGATTACGTTGGTTGGGAATGAAACATGTAATTGGTTTGTACAGAGTAGGGCGTTTTAGTTTAGGAAATAAGTATATCCATCATATCATCATATTCAGTTCATTAAATTCATATTAAAATATTTATATTGGTCGTCACGACTACGTTTGGGGCTCCGCCCTCGTAAGGCGGACATGATCTATGACTCTTTCTCAGTGCGATCTAGAGTAACAGAATCAGAAATCGGTCATGATCCACTTCGATCATCGTGGGGTGCTGCAAGTAATTTACCTGAAATTCTATCAACTATTTGGAAGAGATTGCGAATTAATAATTCATGCCATGTATATGATACTGTTCCTGGACTACCATATCTTAATGATTCAATCCGCTACGGATAGACACTAACCTCGGATAAATTTTGATGGCCTAACTCGATATGGCATTGTTTAAATGAAATGGGCCGTTTATTTTCCATATCGAGGCAGCCAAAACCGCCTTCAAGCGATCCTGCCGATCGATCATCTTACGGAAGAACGAAACACCTGCATATGTAGCCGCCGTAGCCGCATCTCATGTAACATTGTGCGCGTGCAAGTGAAATAAGTTTAAATCAGATAGGGATCTTATCTTGAGGCGGCAGAAGGTTCTTAACTAGACATGGATCTGAGGCAATCGATCTCATCTTACGCTCGCACCCCTATCAAGCTTAAGATCTTAACGGGTGTGAAGACATCGTCATGATCATTATAATGGGTTAACATGATATCTGTCAGCCTTGAAATCAATTTCGTAACTATAACGCTGACTTATTAGTACATGATGATACCCAGGTGAGTTATGTCTTCTTTGTTATCCTATTATATCCTAATTACTCTTCTCTCCATTGCATCGTTGCTTGGAGGAATTTTAGAAATTGAATAATACTACACAATTTATTCCCTTGTAGATGATAAATTATTTGAAGACTGGGGAAGAGCCGAGGTACAACTTATTAGTGTTTAGTTTCTTCACCTCAACCATTTTTATTTCTCCTATAATTCTAAACAATGGGCAATACTCATTCAGGTCAGGAAGAGATCTACCCAAAAATGATTTTTTTTTTAATTTCCCGATTTGCAACATATAATGTAACATGTAAAATTTATGCACAGAACCTAATAAGCTTTAATTTACGGCTCGGCAGAATGCATGGAACAAATCTGGTTGCAGATCATTGCATCTAACGAGATCAACGCAGGTTTTAAGTTAATTTTAAGTTAAGACAAGCGGAAAAAATAAAGGGATATGCAGGACAGATGTCATCTTACTCTGATACGGCACAAAAGTTCATGAGAAGATGCATTTCACCGGTTAAATATATATTTCTTAATTATATATCATAAGTCGATAATTTTCTTTGATATATAAAGGTACGGATTAGTCTGAAAAAGCATGTCATCATTAAGTTATCAATACCAACTTAACCACAAACGCATTGAATTAATTCTCCTTAGATAGTATGTGTTTCATAATCTTATTCTTTTTCGCCATTTTGGGTATTTCGTTAGCTCGACCATTAACGTCAATTGAAAATAGTCTTACAAATGACCTTAACAGTAAGTGTGTTTTGGAACATCGGTTTACCTCCAGGTCTATATTAACTTCCACTATAGGAGGGAAAGAATTTCTAGTTTACTAACTATATACAGCCATTCAGAAGAGAGATATAATTGCATTTCCAAACTGTCCTGGCGGAAATATTCCCTCCTCCCCTCAAGGTGCATCTATTAACTATGCCCATGGAAACGTTACAGTGACCAACGTATGGCAAGGTGATAATAATGGATTATGGTACGCTAATGTTTCAATCAATTTGGAAAACCCTCTCAATTTAGATCCTAACCTATCATTATTTGAAGTGCGATTACTAGAGCCCTCGCCCCAAAAAGATTTCTTGTCTCAAAATATTCGGCCCCGTCCAACTAATGTTGACTGGTACAACTTTGACTTCACAATCTCGTTCACTCCGAATTATATTGGTAATGGTATCGCTTGCGTCCCGCGAATAACTGTCAAATACGATTTCGTGGATAATACTTATCAAGATTTTGATTATAGTGCAGGCTGTTCTGCAAAGGACTCATCACAACAATATTGTTATATTGCTCCAGTAGTATCATCATCACCATCCGCTTCATCTTCATCTTCAAGTACCTCAATCACATTGAAAACCACCAGCAGCTCAGTTCTATCCACTCTGACATCTTCAAGTTCTATTATTGGCAGTACTCCTCTTTCGTCTGTTACTACCGATCCTGCCACTCCAACTTCGACTAGTTCTTTTAGATCCTCAACAGAAAGTACTTCAGTTGGAGCTTCTCTTTCTTCTAGTATTTTAGTCCCATCAAATACTGATGCTACTTCTGCAAGTATAGTAACCCCGATCTCCGAAACTTCAACCAGTGCCACTTCTACAGAGACCTCTTCAATTTCAAAAGAAACTTCAATAATTGATCCACCAACAGAACTTATTGATGTTTCTAGTTCGGCCAAAACAGCAAGCACCACATATGCTGCATCATCAGAAATTTCAACAGCGTCCAGTGATACTTCTGTTTCATCTACGGACAGCACAACTACAAGCATTTCATTATTTTCTCTTTCAACTCCGGAATATCTAGATCCTATTGCAACAATAACCGATACTACCTCTGTGATTACCACTTCTCCAAGTGACCCTCTTGATCAAGCTACAACAATCGTGACAATCTGGACAGAAACCGTTGTAATTGAAACAATTACCGTTGAAACAGAATGTTATGCCAGTCAAACGACGGTGGTGACAATACCGATAGAAACTACTATTTTTGAGACCTTGACAGCAACAGTTGTTGTTGAAAACTGCTCTACTAGAACGATTGATCCTTCTCCTGCTATGAACTATCCTACATTATCTAGTGTGATTCCCTCACTTACAGATACTGCCAGCACTAGAATTATGGTGATGACTGAACCAACAGTAACTAATGTTGTTGAAACTGTGACAGAAACAATTGAAACAACTGTCACTGCGAATTGTACCACGACTACCACAGAACCAAGAGGAACCAATATTATTGAAACCGTGATAGAAACAATTGAAACAACTGTGACTCCGAATTGTACCACGACTACTACAGAACCAAGAGGAACCAAAATTGTTGAAATCGTGATAGAAACAATTGAACTAACCGTGACTGAGAATTGTACCACGACTATGGCAGAACCGATTGAAACCAGTGTTATTGAGACTTTGATAGAAACAATTGAAACTTCTCTTGTTGAAGACTGTTCCACTACAGAGATTCCTTCCAGTGATGTGATTGCTGCTGCTACTATTGTGGCCGAAATTGCCTCTTCTGTATCGTCTTGTTCTGGTGCTGATATCACGCTTCTTGTACCTGAAACCACTGTTATCGTCTCAGAATACTTCTCTTCTTCTATGATTCCCACTCCTACTTCTACTCCTTCTCCCTCATCTTCGGAGACAGCTGCAGCGGATGAACTAGTTGAGGATATTATTAGCCTGCCTTTTTCAACTATTATTAATAACCCTTTAGAGACTAGTATGATAGCCGCTGCTTCAGTAGAAAGTTTCAGACCTACAGAGACAGCATCATCTTCAGTTGCATATGATTCGGAGCAGTTTGGAAATGATTATAAGCACGAAACCTTAGTTACAGTACCATCGGTGAGCTTAGTTGCACAGGCTTCAGCAACTGTATCTAGTTATCCAATAGTACCACAATCTGGTGATATTTTGGAACAAACAAACGGAGCCATATCATCAAACTTGTCCAATCATGGATTAATCGTTCTAATTATAGTTATTAGCACTACTGTAACGGTATTTTCATTTTAAACATTAAAAACAAATCACATTAATAGACAGATAGAATTAAACTCAAATAATCTTAATAAAAAAATAGTACACCACTTCGACAGCCGCATATTACCCCTGAATATTATCAATATTATTGTCGTGACCCCCATCCCCCTCCCCCACTTGCCTCCGGCGGCTGGGGCGTAGCCCCAGACCCCTAGCTCTCGCTACGCTCGAGAAGCTAGGATGGATTTAACCAGCAAAGTGAGCAACGCCCAGCCGCCGGAGGCAAACGAGCGAGAGATCTCCATTCAAAATAAACCGCCTTTAGATATTTCAGATCAGAAACATGCTTTTATCTCGATTTAACCAATCCACTGAATCCTTGAAGAGCGCACGTATCGGAGTATGGACTGAGTCCTCATGGCATCATGTACCAGGCTGAACCTGTTCACTCTCCTGCTACGCCTTAAACTCGTCAAATCCGGACAAACAGTTTATAATTACAACAGACTTCTAACTGGCCGTAACCAGGCAGCACGTTTTTCCTCAGCCGTACAGTTTCACATGTAAGTTTAATCCCACATACAGTAGTAAGCTTAGCGTTAGATCTTGCAAGATCTACTCAACTAAACACGATTTGAAAGACTTTAAAGACACGAAAATAGTGAATCGCTGTCGGTGAACAAACTACCAATTAGAATGAGCATTTTGCCCAGCGAGAGCTGGGGGCGTAACCCCCCAAAGTCAGCTCTCGCTGAGCTCGAGAAATGATACCACCATCACGACCCCGGACCCCTAGCTCTCGCTTCGCTCAAGCCAAACCCGAGCGAAGTACTGTAGGCAACATGAAATGCACAGCGCGACGACGACGTGTACATATAGGCACCTGCTTAGAAGAAGACAATTTACTGGTGGTTGATCGCCTCGTGTTATTGCGTGCTTAGATCAATCTATGGTTAACTAGTTAATCACTCAAAATAGGCATGGTTCACGTGATTTATGCGAATAAAAAATCGATTAAACCGTGTAAAAACCCTATTCTCCGGGGCAGAGAAAAAAAATTTCACATGAAAAATAAAAAAAGAAAGAAGGAATGGTCCTGTACTAACTGTTAGGGTATGCGTACACAGTACAGTAAGGGAGGACTGGAGGACTGGAGGACTAAAATAGGTAATTAACTTAGAGCGGAAAAGGATGGTGAGAGAAAGGGATGAGGAGGAAATAGTATAGGAAAGACGGAGAGGAGAGGGGGAGGAAGGACGAGAGCTGCTGTTTGTGGCTCTGAACGGAAGAGAGGGGGACAGATACAAAACGGAACGAGGGACCAGTAATAAGACGATATAAGACGAGGAGGGCTCTAAATCTGATCGTTTGAATCTCTCGCATGCTTCGTTCCTATAATGCATGTACGAGTATACTACTACACTATATAGAAGATCTTCGAAAACATGTGAACGATTAAGAGAGTCATAGAGTTATGAATACACGTACAAGTACTACCAGAGAATCAATTGTAGCTAACTAAACTAACTCGGATTTATCTTGTGAGTATTATCATACAGTCGAGAATCATATACACTCTACTTTCACCACTTCGAGACCAAGTTGCGCACTACAAATTAGTGCCAAATTTTTTTAATTCTTTTTTGGGTCGGTAAATCTGTGGTATTGTGCCGCACACTATGCTGCATCCGTTTTATATATAAAAAGGCAATACGTCCCCTATTTTTGTAATGAAATAAATTATTTTTACTTTTGTTTCTCTCTTTCTTTTTTTCTTCATCTTTTTCTTTAATAATAATTATTAACGATTTGTTATTAGTGAGAGAGGACGTTATTTAATTTTTAAAAGCATTCAAGAACACTTTTTCTAAAAATCTTACTAATTCCATTCAAAAATGACTGCTACAGAAACTTTTTTCTTTACTTCAGAATCAGTTGGTGAAGGTCATCCTGATAAAATTTGTGATCAGGTTTCTGATGCTATTCTTGATGCTTGTTTAAAAGTTGACCCTCTTTCAAAAGTTGGATGTGAAACTGCCGCAAAAACTGGTATGATTATGGTTTTTGGTGAAATCACTACTACTGCTCAACTTGATTTCCAAAAAATCGTTCGTGATACTATTCAACAAATTGGTTACGATGATTCCGCTAAAGGTTTTGATTATAAAACTTGTAATGTTTTAGTTGCTATTGAACAACAATCTCCTGATATCGCTCAAGGTTTACATTATGAAAAAGCTCTTGAAGAGCTCGGTGCTGGTGATCAAGGTATTATGTTTGGTTATGCCACGGATGAAACTGAAGAATTATTACCATTAACTGTTATTTTATCACATCAACTTAATCGTGCTCTTGCTCAAGCTCGTAGAGATGGTACTTTAGCTTGGCTTAGACCTGATACTAAAACTCAAGTCACTGTTGAATATTCTTATGAAAATGGTGCCACAATTCCTCATCGTGTTGATACTGTTGTTATTTCAACTCAACATTCTGATGATATTTCAACTGAAGATTTAAGATCTGAAATCCTTGAAAAGATCATTAAAAAAGTTATCCCAGCAAAATATCTTGATGATAAAACTAAATATCATATTCAGCCATCTGGTAGATTTGTTATTGGTGGTCCTCAAGGTGATGCTGGTTTGACTGGTCGTAAAATTATTGTTGATACTTATGGTGGATGGGGTGCTCATGGTGGTGGTGCTTTCTCTGGCAAAGATTTTTCGAAGGTTGATAGATCTGCTGCTTATGCTGCTAGATGGGTAGCTAAATCTTTAGTTGCTGCTGGTCTTGCTAGACGTGTTCTTGTTCAGTTTTCTTATGCCATTGGTGTAGCTGAGCCACTTTCAATTTTTGTTGATACTTATGGAACTTCTAAATATTCATCTTCTGAACTTGTTAAAATTATCCGTGATAATTTTGATTTAAGACCTGGTGTCATTGTAAGAGATCTTGATTTAGCTCGTCCTATTTATCAAAAGACTGCTTCTTATGGTCATTTTACTAATCAAGAAAGTACTTGGGAAAAGCCTCGTAAACTTAAGTTTTAAGTCTTGTTAAAACTCCATTTTATTACTATCCTTCTTACACCTTCCTCTCCCTGATCTCTCTCTACATTTCTCGTTTGCTGGCATTCGACGCTCAACTCGTTGAAACCTTTTTCCATCTCTCACAATTCCCTCCTCTTCCAGTTTTCCTCATTTGTTATTGTCATTTTATTGTCCTTTAATGATCCCCCTCGTCTCTTCATCTAATTTCTTTTTGGATACGACTTTGTTATGAAAAAAGTATTACCTTTATATATTTATGTTGTATTATTTTGCCAGCTCCGAGTTTGTTTTTTCCTCTTTTTTTGGTTCGGTGTTTGCAGGTCTTCAACAATGACCATGTGCATAGATTACGTTAATTAATAGATATTGTACAAAATATTTGATTCTACTCAGTTCCTCGTCTCTACCTCCGTCTGGGGCCATGTCCCCAGATGCCGGAGGAAAGACTAAGACCGTCGGCTCCTGCCTCCGGCGGCTAAGGACACAGATGTGCATTAAAATTCCCCGTTTAGGAAATTATTTAACTTCAACAAATCTCCGATTTTGATCTCAGTGCGGAATCTTTTTTCAGTCTTCGTCTGATCTTTCTTTCTTGACTCTTTCTCGGTCTTCGATTCTGAGATATGAAAGTTCTAATAGATAGTGGTCTTAGAAAGATTAAACCATATTATCATACAAGTAAGATTCATTGTAAACAAAGATGGTTTCAAAGATCTGTTTTAGAAGTATTGACAGTAGAATTCCGATCTCATAATCCTGATCAAGATGTAAGTTAAAGTAGCAATAGTAGATCTGATACAATTCTGTATTAACTTTAAAGGAGAATCTGTTTGCTCTAATCAAGGCAAAAAACGGTACTGTATTCCGAGGCTCAGAAGCTTCAACTCAGATAATCGAAAACGGTGATGTGTTGGAATACACAAGTCATTTCCATGAACCACCCATAGTAGACTTTGGACAATTGATTCAAATAATCCATGAAGAGAACGATTTGGTCGTGGTCAATAAACCGTCAGGAATGCCCACTCATCCTTCTGGGAAATACCGACTAAATAGCCTCACGGAGATTTTGGCTCAACAGCTAGGATATCCTGTCTTTCGTAAGTGACTACAACGGGTATGCTTCCGGTGGCTGGGGCGTAACCCCAGAATCCTATCTCTTGCTCTTGCTGAACGAGATCGATTGTTCAAAATTGGTCTTGTTTTAGAGAGAGCTAGGTGCCAGCCGGGACCCACGGGGAGACATGCTAACATTCTTGCAAGCTACTCATCGCTTGGATAGACTTACTTCTGGAGTAGTTATTCTAGGCAAATCTGCTCAAGCTACATCAAGATTTCGACTTGATTTGAACCAGGGAAATGTATATAAAGAATATTATGCGAAGGTAGTTGGCAAGTTCTCTGATGAATCTTCTACCAAATCCATCATATTTGAATTTCCATTGTTTGATATTGATGGAAATCGAGATTATGATGCATTTATCAGAAGTAGTAGAGCTGCTAAACCGGCAAAAACTCAGTTCTCTCTAATAGATTACGATGAAACTGCAAATTGTAGTATTGTATCCTGTATTCCATTTTCTGGTCGGACCCATCAAATTCGTAAGCATTTATCTATAATGGGATATCCAATACTAAATGATGAACTTTATAGTCGACCAGTATTTCGAGAGCTAAGTTTACTATTGAATAACAAAGACAAGAGTCATACTTTCCCTATCAATGAAAGGGAAATTCGAGAAGCTTTCAACACATTACGGATAATGACAAATCAGAGCCGATTAGAAAAAGTTGATGAGAATAATATATGTACAGAATGTAAGATACAATTATTCAAAGACACATCTCCTGAAGATCTGCAAATATGTCTGCATGCAAAACGATACAGCTGCAAAGAGGGAGACGAGGGAAATAGATTGAAATGGAGTTATGAAGCTCCATTGCCTGACTGGGCAATACTACCGAAGAGAGAAATGTGATCCTACGTTGTGCCTCCTGTGGGGTATGGCGCCACTCTATTTATTATTTATTATTATAAAATGCATTAATATATTTACAATTTATCAAAACTTAACCAAACTCATGGACTCATGGGAGATATATACAGTATGGCGCTCGTAAACTGCGCAATTTTCATATCCAATCATTCTTTTTTAACCGATATACGGGAGGCATAAACCTGGATTTCAATAAATCATTGAATCGATGATAATCGACTTTGGCGTTAACTTCGTCTACCCAGGATGTTGACGATGTTCTATGATTAATAATATCATTAGCCTTGAGAACAACTTGATCTATATGTTTCTGTAACAGAGCTTTATCAGTGACGACCTTGGTTGCTCGGAGAACATATACTCCATCCGGTTTTCTTTCATCACCAGTCAATTTTGACAGGGCTTCAAAGAGACCAAGTTTATAAGATCGAGAAATATAATTACGCCAGACAGCATAAGCCATAGGATTACGAGAACGTTTAAATCCATTAGGCCTAGTTCTATCTTTCAATCCACGCGTAGCAAATGGTTCTGGTGTAACACCATTATTTTCTTCTCCTTTTGAGAACAGACAAACTAATGAAGGTCTTGATTTACGCCCACTGCAAAGAAAATGCCATGGTGGGTAATAATATGCCACGAAATATGGGCAACCATAAATTTGAGGAGTCAATCGAATCAGTTGGCGATTATATAGATGTTCGAAGAATATCGAATACACCCCCCGAATGTCTTGATGTCTAGTGACCATAGGGGTTTCGGTCGTTACGTAGGGAATATCCAGTGCATAATAGTCGGGGTAAGTTTTCGGGTAATCAAACAACTTGTCAAGAATGTTATTAGTAGATATAGATTTCGGCCGAGGAGTAGGCGGAGAAGATGAAGGTTTTGATTGATTCAAAAGAACCGAGTGATTTGAAGTTGGCAGTTTTGGTTGATTCAATGTAGATGTTGTCGACCCCGGATCTTTCCTCCGCCGGTTATTACGGGACACATAAGAAATATTTCTTCCACCAATGCAAACTCTTTTTATCGGATTCAACATCTATACAGGATGATGGATGAGTTTCCTAAGAGATATATCATATCATTTCGGAAAACCATCTACCATGAAGACAGAGTTTGAAGTATGGAGAAGGCAAGATTGAAAATATATATATGTTATTAAAGGACTTCAGCTATATATTATCATTGTAAAGGACGTTTTATTTTACTACTGTATTAACATCCGAGATTAGACCGAGAGCTCAATTTAATAGCAAGTCTATCCCGAGAAAGAGAGAATTATAGTAAAGCAATTAAATATTTAGGAGTCTAGGAGATCTAAGATTTGAAATATAACGTGGAATCTGACTCGCTCTTTGGGACAGATTATATTGGAAACGCCATGTTCTGGACCTTAACGATCCAATTAAAACAGAGATTTAAAAAATCAATATGATGATATTACATATGATCTAACTCTTATAATAAACTCGAATAATATATTATACCAGCTTGTAACGGTAGCTTGAACCTAAAATAAAATTGTCAGTAAATAATTGGTATGCTTATCTTTTCTTCTTTCGGTTAGACCGGTTCCTGTCAGGGCAGAAGCTTAATTACGTTGACATGATTACATGGTGGCTGATAAAATTAAATGAAAGCGGTGCGCTATTGCTATCCATAGGAAATGTTTAAAGCTCTGCTTTTAATATAGATGGAATAGACATTACTGGCATGTTCAAAATTCCTATGCAGAAGCAGTTGAGAAAATTACGATTGGATTAAACTTGAATATCAAGGGGTTAATAATCGTAGCCTCAAGTCATATCTCTGAGGTGCTCGCATGTATTCAAATTTCCTTCCGAGTGACAGTGCTGGGAAAGACATGGACCAAACTGTTTAATCTACTGTTTACTACACTTTAAGTGGATTGAACCGTAGTAATGATGTGAATTGTTAGAAAAAGTCAACTGCAACATCGTATATACCTTGAACAACCCACACTAGTGAGTGGAAATTTAGGTCGGTTGTCGTTCGGGTTATCATAGTACCCAGAAAGTCAAAGCTATATACTGTCAAGCGGAAGATAAAATCTAATCTTATCTTATCTTAATCTTCTTAATCATTTGTAAGCAGCCTCTTAATGTATTAGTCAGCACTCGGCGAAGAAGACTCTTTTCCCTTCATATTGCCTCCGGCGGCTGGTACGTAGCCCCAACCGGAAACCGCCAGCTCTCGCTTCGCTCTAGAAGTGATTAAAATCCAGTAGAAACTTTACATCTCGAGCGTACCGAGATCTAGGAGTCTGGGCTACGCCCGCTTGGCTTAAAAAATAAAACAAATGCGCTTATAAGCATTTACAGTCCATTACTAGCATATCAAGAAAATATAACATTTCGTCAAATCGTCAATTCTGCGAGTATTTTTAAAATTCTTTTTCTCAATATCATATAATTATCACTGAACTAATCATTCAAAATATAAATAAAATCATTATCAATTGATTTCACATTTTTGACGACTCCAGTAAAACCCTCCATATTCATACGGGGTTAGGTTTCATATCCCTTTTTGGACATTCTAACCGTATTATTTGGTTTAGGGTATCGTTTTCAGGGATGTCTCGATCTGAAAAAAAAAAAAAAATCTGGCACCAGCAGAATCAACTTCGTTCTCTGTATCTCGTTTCTTTCTTTTTGATAAACTTACTTGGTGAACTCTCTCCTAGCTTGGTGGTTATCATCTTCTAATCATAATGGCGGACCCTCAATTTATAACTGGTTTAGAGGAAACTCTTAAGATGATTATCTCACCAAATACCAGTGCTATTAAAGCAGCTTCTACTAAACTTCAAACTGAATTTTATTTTGATGTTAGAGTAGTACCAGCATTTATTCATATTCTTCAGAATCATCCTCAAATTGAAATCCGCCAATTGGCAGGTGTGGAAGTAAGGAAATTAATTGATACCTTCTGGGGTGAATTAGATGATCAAGATGAAGATCAAGTGAAATTATCTCCCGATGCAATGAATTCTATTAGATCTTCTATACTTCAGTCTACTTTACATGAACAAAATGCTTTGGTCAGACATACTTCATCTCGAGTCATTTCTCAAATTGCTAAATTTGATGTTGATGAAGGTAAATGGAATGAGCTACTACCATTTCTTTATCAGACTTCTAAATCTACATCTGCTGCTCAAAGAGAAGTAGCAGTTTATATTATTTATACCTTATTAGAATCAGGTGTACAAAACTTCATTGATGGATCAGTTGAATTATTACATTTATTTTCTCAAACTGTCAATGATCCTGAATCACTACAAGTTCGTGTTTCAACTGTATTGGGATTAGGTCAGATTGCTGACAATATTGATAGTGGAAGCATTAATTCCAAAACTTTACCAAAACAACAAAACCCTATTGAATTATTCCGAGCTCTCTTACCGTCAGCTGTTGAAGTTCTTAAACAAGTTATTAGTGCTGATGATGAAAAATCCGCTTTACAAATATTTGATATTTTCAATGGATTTTTATTTGTTGATAGTGTACTTATTTCTAAACATTTGAAAGATTTGATTAGTTTTATGCTCACTAATATTGCTGCTGAAAGACAACTTAGTGATGAATTTAGATTACCAGCTTTACAATTTTTATACACGGCAATTAAATTAAAGAAAAATAAAATCCAATCACTTAAACTTGGTCCAATTCTTATGAATACTGCTTTACAAATTGCATCCGAACCTTTTGATGAAGATGAAGAAGAGGAAAAAACTACAGCAACTGGTGGTGACGATGATGAGGATGATGAGGATGATAATGATGATAATACTCCTGCTAAACGAGCATTACGTATTATTGATATTTTATCTTCAAGTTTACCACCAACTCAAGCTATGGGCCCACTTCTTGCCGCTTTACCTCATTGTTCTGCTTCATCAGATCCTTTCCAAAGACGTGCAGGATTTTTAGCTCTTTCTCACGCTGTCGAGGGTTCTCCAGATTTTGTGGCTAATCAAATGGATTCTATCTTACCTATAGTTATTTCTGGATTGCGTGATAATAAACCAATTGTTATAGTTAGTGCTTTGATGGCTCTTTCTCAATTGGCCGGTGAACTTCATGATGTTATCGGTGCTCATCATGAAGAATTACTTCCATTGGTTTTCAATATTATGGACAGTGCAACCAGTTTGAAAGTTGCCAAAAGTGCTTGTCTAGCCCTTGATGCTATTCTGGAAACTCTTGATTCTAAAGTTATTACTGAAAAATACCTTCCTGAACTTGTACCTAAATTACTTCATTTGCTTAATGTAACAGCTGATTTGACTCTTAAAGGTTCAATTGTAGCTGCTATTGCTTCAGCTGCTTTTGCTGCTGGTAAATTCTTTGAGCCATTTTTTGTAGCTACAATTTCAGCTTTTGAACCCTTTATTCGAGTTAGTGTAACTTCGGAAACTATTACTGAAAATGAACTCACCCTTTGTGGTATTACCCTTGATGCTCTTAGTTCTCTTGCTGGTGCTGTTGGAAAGGAAACTTTTAGCCCTTATGTTCAACCGTTAGTTGAAGCTGCATATAAATGTTTACAATCATCCCAGAGTCGTCTGAAAGAATGTGGTTTTATATTTTTGGGAACATTAGCTAAAATTTATGAGACGGATTTTGCTCCCTTTTTGGATATGGTTGTACCTCAAATATTCGCTACTCTGGATCAAGATGAATTTACTACTGGTGAGGATGCTGAAGATGATAATGATGATATGGCTGGCATTGGTGGTGATGATGACGACGAAGATTTACTTAATAATTTCAAAGTTAATAGCGCATTGGCTGTTGAAAAGGAAATTGCCATTGATACTTTAGGAGAACTTATTGTTGGAACCAAGGAACATTTCACAAAATATCTAGAGAAGAGTATCGAACATTTAATTGAATCCACTGAACATTTCTATGATGGTATTCGTACCTCAGCTTTAATTGCATTATGGAGAGCATATATTACATTTTACAAACTATCTGTTACTGTTAGTTGGCAACCCGGATACCCATCCACGGTTGTTTTACCTGAACCTGCTGCTACCGTGGCCAAAGTTGCACGTGAATCTACCCTGAAGCTTTTTACTGATGAAGATGAACGGTCGGTTGTTACATCAATTTGTGATAATATTGTCGAAGCTATTCGAACCGGTGGCCCAGTTATTTTAGGATCCCAAGATGAGTTGGAACAGATTTGTTCTGAAGTCATTCTTATTCTTAGTAAAAGCCATCCATGTCAAGTTCAAGATTTTGACGATGATGAGTATGATGCTGCTAATGATGATGAGAATGATGATGGTCTTAATGCGGAATATGATGATCTTTTAATTGATAGTGCACTTGATGTAGTCATTCAACTTGCTGCCAGTATGGGTTCTCAATTCATACCTTTATTCCCTACTTTTCTTGGACTTATTTCCAAACTTTGTTCAAGTAAAAGTTCTCAAGAGAGAGCGTCTGCTATTGGTGCTTTGGCTGAGATTATTAATGGTATGAAAGGTGGTATTACCCCATGGACTAAAGAACTTATGGCAGTCTTACTGCATTCACTTGGAGATTCAAACTTGGAGGTCCGAAGCAATGCTGCGTACGGAGTTGGACTTCTTATTCTCTTTAGTGAAGATGCTGAAGTTTCTAAGAGTCAGTATATCCCTGTTTTACAAAAACTTCAAAGACTACTTAAGAAGGTTGATAAAAAGCACCGTAAATCTCTTGGTGGAGACGATGAAAATGATAATAGCGCAAGAAGTTTAGCTAATGCTTGTGGATGTGTTGCTCGTATGAGTACTAAATATCCAGGGTTAGTTCCATTGGGTGAGGTTGTACCTGTATTGATCAGTAAACTTCCATTGCAAGATGGACTTGAAGAAAATACCCCTATATTTGAGTTTATTATTAAATTATTCGAACAACGAGAAGCTTCTGTCATTGAACTCAGGGAACATATTGTCGAGATTTTTGGACAAGTTTTTGAACAACAGCTTGAAATTGAAAATGATGAGAAGAACAAGCCATTTCATAGCAATCCAGCGGTTAAACCATTTGAGGATGATGAAATCAAAACCAAAGTTATTCATTTACTTAAATTCTTAGAACAAGAACAGCCTGGTTTAGTTTCATCTCGTCCTACTTTAAGTAATATCTTGGCTTAACTTTGTAATTATATTTTTCTTTCGTTTGATCATTAAATCATTCCCAATCTTTTATGTTTTCTTTTGTTTATAGACAATTAATATGCGATTTAATAGATTTTCTTTCTGTCTTTTCAGCCTTTGCATACCTCCAGATCCCCTGCTTTTGCCTCCGGCGCTGGGGCGTAGCCCCAGACCACATGGCTCGCTCCGCTCGAAATTAAGGACCCCTGTCCCCGAGCTGGGGCGTATTCCCAGACTCTAAGGTTCACTTAAGATCGTCCTGCCCAGACCAGTCCATTTCAGGAACCCCACCCCTCTCTCCTCATCCTGCTCCGGTAGTTGGCACCATACGACATCTCACTGCTGGCTTCGCTCGAGATCAAATCCCAGTCCACTTTGAGAATCCCCACCATCGTTTGCTTATCTGACTCCAACACGAGGATCGAGGCAATCGTATCAGCACCGGGGAACGTCCACCGCTGTACTTTCACTCGTTTTTAGGACCCCTTGCGGCTCATCAGACTCAAGAAATTCCTCGGAATTCAAATTATGGGCATGATCCGGGTCCAGGCCATTCGTCAAATTTGGCGCCAATAGTCTGGGCATATTGACTTGATAAGATCTGATTTGGGTGGGCGGTTTCTTCCTGATTTAGCGAGTCAAATATAGAAAAATAATAGATCAGAAAGAGTAATATTTTATGCACTCAAGCTGATACATCTGTAAATACCCCTGAGCGAGCGGCATTCTAATGATGGAGAAAGATATATATCTAGTCTACGGTCTTCGTTATGCGTTCGCATTTTACTACGGCACCACGGCTACCTTCACCCGAGGTTTAGATAATCAGGCTCATCTCATCATGGGACTGGCGGAGTCTGTCGTAGGTCCGGATTCCAATGAGATCTAGGCATGCGCCTGTGAAGTTAATCTTATATAAAGTTACCTTAACACCGCTTATCTCCGTGGGTTTGGATACTGTATATATACCGTATAGGTCTTCTAGAGCTATTCTACCGGTCGAACAAAGTAAGTCTCGAACAGTAAGTTACCCCTGCCACTGGAGGTAAAGCACCTGCGTAGTAACTTATGTGTGTAAAGTTATATATCTTAGCCTCGAGCGAAACGAGCAATGGGATCTGGGGCCACGCCCCAGCCGCCGGAGGCAGGAAGCAGAGATAAAGAAAATTAGGGGGCGAAGGAAAGAGGCGACAAAATCCTCCAAGTATAACATTATGAAGATGCTGGTGAATTGGTAATATGTTCTGAATGAGTCAGTTATACGTAAAGCACATATAGCGTCATCTCTCGAAGAATTATAGATCGATAGAGTTGGAAATAGAGGTGCATGCGGAGATACCGGTGCGTGCGCGCGGGGATTAACCTCCCCGATTGCGCGATGATTTAAAAGCACGGCTGTGAAATTAAGCTTAATTTGGCAATTTCTTTATCCAATGATACGGCTTGTTAAATAATGTATGTGTAAGTTAGTAATCCGACACTCTGATTGTTAGTAATCCTATTCTATAAAAGTTGGTAATTCAATCCGTTACTACAGTAACGAAGACTTAAGTAATTTATTGTCGGCAACCGGAGCACTGTTAATAGTCATTTCCTTGATTCATGCAGGGTTATTACTCCTACGGTACATAAAAGTGTATGTGCATATTATCGCCATGATGACACATCGTGACATGCATGAGTAGTTATGTGGGCGCGTGTATATTACTCTAATTAGTTGTCTTTCTTTCACACAGTTCTCTCTCAACATGGTTAGAATGTTTCAAAATAGAACAAGAACAAGAGAATGGGAGGTTGTTAAGGAAAGTGGTTAAGGAAAGTTGTTAAGGAAAGTGGTTAAGGAAGTGGTTAAGGAAAGTGATTAAGGAAAGTGGTTAAGGAAAGTAGTCAAAACAGGTAGTTTATTTTAGAAAGATGATCTGATGAGTGAGAAGAGCTAGAACAGACTTAAGTTGCTGTTAGTATCGAAACGGGACGGGGGCGAGACGAGACAAAATATGTGTCATATACAGTAACTCATACACAGTATTTTACAGAGGACATAAATAATTCGGCTGATTGGACGATGAATCATGTTTTATAATCATGTGGGGTAATTAGTTATGTAATAGGATGGTTTAAGGGTGATGAAAATTGGTGTCGATGTCGACATTTCAAATTATTAGTGCAGTGGATTAGATTATATATATAGGATGGATCACCATTCTTCAATTTTGTTTATTCGAAATAAATTAAAATATACTCATAAATTGAATTTTATTTCAATTTGATTTGATCTTTGCTATTCGTGTCGTATACAGATACTTCTTATCTCGTATTCATTGATCTTCGGTAGATTTTCAACAGATTTCAGATTCCCTATAGATATTCGTATAGATATTGAAAGGGAACTCCGTCTTATCTATCTTGAGCTGTTATTGCTAGATCGTCTTTCTCCGAATCTTGCTCAGTTCTCTTATATATATAGCTAATCTTTGTCATTTAGCATTTAAAATTCATATATCAACTTCTACCTGTCTTAATATGGTTTCTCAAGAATCTGATCCAATTCCTTCTTATTATTCAATATCAATGGGTGAAAATAATAATAACAGTAACAATCCAAGAATGGGTGGATGGACTGATACCCCTTCAACTCGTTCCAGTGTGACAGGAGATTCTATCACAACTGCATTTAGTAGTATATATGATGATGAAAATAATATTAACATCAATAATAATATTAATGATTTACCAAGATATACTACTGGCTTATCTGTTCAAAAATCTAAGAGTATAAGTACTCCTTTATTGAGTATTGCATTAACAAATGAACCTGAAAAAGGTTATTTTCATCAGACTGGTGGAGTTGTTACTGGTTCAATAATAGTTCATCCTTATCAGGATTTACCAATAAGTTCAATTATTGTTGATTTAGTATTAACAGAATCTGTTATGAGATCTTCCGATTATCCAACAACTAGAATGGTTAGAAAATCTTCAATTGCCAAATTTTCTCCATCTTTAACTGCTTATCCTCCTACAATGATTCTTAATAAAGGATTAGAATATTCATTTCATTTTTCTATCCAGATTCCTGAAGAAAGATCAATAGACTCTTGTAAAACTGGTGAACATATTAATCTTCCTTCCTCATTAGGTTCGTTACCTAGTAGTGGAGGATCATTTAGCAGTTCGTTTGGAAATAGATTAGACATTTCCGATTTATCAGCAAACGTTTATTATTCTGTTAGAGCAAGATTAGTACAACCTAATAGTAAAATCTTGGCTGAAGAAGTGTCATATATATGGGTTATGCCATGTTTATCATCATTTTTTTCATCATCATCATCTTCTTCAATTTCTGGTTCACAATCACATATGAGAAGAAGTGGTAGTATTGCAAGTGGTATTTCTAACACTGGTAGTTCTAATAGTGGTCTATCTTACCAAGCTTCTAAATCAATTAAAGGTGGTCTTTTAAGAAGATCTACGATAGGAAAAGCTCATGTTGAAGTTGAAAAGCCTCAACCAATAAATATATTTTCTAATGATTCATCAATTATGACATTAGAAGTTTCTTATGATACACTTGATCCAGTAGTAAAACCTCCAATAATCAAAGGAGTTAGTACTAAGATTAATATAATAACAAATTCATCTCCAACTGGTGTAGAAATCCCTGTTAAAGAAAAAATCTCTCTTCATTCACATTATGAATCTGTCAATTTACAAAAATTAGATATGTCTTCTCAATATGCATGGCAAATGATTGGTAAAGGCAAATATCGAATGGTTATTTATGTTCCTGTTGAAATTCCTGAAGGAGATTTCCGATTTGTTCCTTCTTTTAGATCATGTCTTGTTGAAAGAGGATATGAATTGAATTTAACCGTAAATTTAGATTCTTCATCTTCAATCGACATTAGTTTTCCTATTAGATTAATATGTGAGAAAAGACGAGGTAGTATTGGTCTTTATACATGTAATTCTGTTGGATCTGGATCTAAAAGATATTCAATAGCTTCTTATGGTCTTGAATGACCAATATATAGATTTATATTTATTTTATAGAATGAACATTTTTTATCTCCAACAGATCGGCCGTGGTCCCAGGCCCTAGTCAACGCCTCTCTCCCCCTCTCTGCTTCGCCTCCGGCGGCTGGGGCGTAGCCCCAGACCCCTAGCTCTTGCTGCGCTCGAGAACCACCGCTACGTAATTCCTTTCCCCTGAAATCAATCTGCCCGATCTCCGGAGATCAACCACCGTGCATGTGGCAAACCAGATGACGCGCGCACGAAGAACTGGCGGCCTATTAAAGTATTTAATCCTAACCCGTTGCATACTAAGTCGATCAGCGTTGGAGATCAGAGATGAGTAAAGCTACAACGTTAAGTTTGTAGTTATACTCTCTACTTAACGCGTATTATTATAAATATTTTTTTAATTAAGTTAATAGTTGGCATAGAGAATAATTAATAAAATATATACTAAAATGTTAACTAGTTGATAATATTTTAGAAGACGGAATATGTTGAAAAAGTACAGGTCTGATATCTGAATATCCTTTTATCAGCCTATGCGTGCGGAGGGCTAGACCCAGCTTCATGAACCTATTTGCGTCGCGTCTGCTGGGCGGTGTAATTAAAGACTCAAATTCATGTTCTTCATATTCTAACTTTCCATCTATCTGTTCATAAGAAATCATAATTTCTAAATTGATGATCTAGTCAGGATCTTAATCATATTCTTTTGTCTGACTGACTGGGGTTAATCGAGTTAATCGACAACGCGTAATTCATATTCTGAGTCTTACAAAACAACACACAGGTTATAGATATATATATCTTGATTGATTGATCTATATAAGATCCTGGTCGGATTCTTTTTGTCTGAGTACTGGGCTGATTGAGAGCGCGTAATTTTTATATGTTGTTTATCATCTATCAACCAATAACACTAGAAAGATCGGGAACATATTTACTTAAACCATATGATTAACTATTGTTATCACATATTTCAGACTCATTAAGTATATCGTCATAGTCGACTATATCATTGCAATTATTCAATTATATCGCTGTGATCTATTCAATTATATCACCGTGGATCTCGTATCTTAAGTCGCCTCTATGTCGACGACTTCACCCGATAATAATCCTCAGTATTGGAGAAAACAAAAAGCATGTGATAGATGCAGAAAATTTAAAGTCCGATGTCAGTATGCTGGATTAGAAGATAAATCTTGTACAAGATGTATAAAGGCCAATGCCACTTGTACCACCACTATTCCTGGTAGTAACAGTAATATAAATTCTCCCGATACTACTAATTCTATCATTCGTAAAGCCGATACTAAAAGAAAACAACAATCGCCAACAAAAATTATATCATGGAATGTGAATATTAATCCTAAGCATAATGGTCCCGAAAGTTATGCTGCTGATACTGCTGGTACTGCTAGTACTGCTAGCGTTAGTACTGCTGATGTTGATCATTATAATATTGATATTCAGAAAATTAATACTAATCGAGAACGGATTAACCAAATATGTATTCTACGAAGAAATATCCAAGATTCACGACAAAAGATTCAACATCTTAAGAATTTGAATTTTCCTGAATCTGAAAGTTTGGACGATAGTTGTCATAATTATTTGATTCAACATTCTGGATTATATACTTCAGAGGAAGAATCTAGATATGAGCAATTATATTACGAGTGCCTGATAAAGTATTTCCCAGTTCTTGCTCTGATAGGAGATTATGACTTAGGAAAAAGGAAACAAGATACCCCTCTAATTGATTTTATAGGTATAACCTGTGTTGCAGTATTATCTTCTAAAGATAAAGCGCAAAAGCGTTTAGATTATCTGGATGAAATCATTGGTGAGCATTTACTACACGAACTCCCCACCTTGGATCTTCAAATGGCTTTAATAGTCATGAATGCATATTTAACTCCGAAACCTGGTAAAGGACAACCTATGCTGTTACTTATTTCACTTGCAGTATCTTTATCATTAGACTTAGGTTGTGAAGAAGATTTGGATATTATAAAACGTAGTATGGATTTAGAAAAGGAAACAGGTACGATCACGAGTCCAGTGGTTACTATTTATAATAATGATAATGATAATGATAACGATAATCAGACTAGTGATGAGAAAGCCCTAAAGGAAGCATTGAGACGGGTTAGATCTTATGTTATTCTTTGCGTTGCTATGGCTGGAATGACTACAAGTACTGCTCGTCCAGGGCTTTTTAATGTCATGGCTAAATGTGAAGCATGCTATGAAATACTTTTGGCCTTTAACAAGCAAAATCACAAAAGTCGTCCAGGTGATAAAGCCAATATTTGTCTTTTAAAAGGATCCCTGTTGTTTAATTCATCAATTGAAAAACTAAGAGGCAATTTTGATGAGTTTACTGAACTATTAACACAATATGAGACAGCAATAGCCGAGCTGAAAAAATTATTTATAGAATGTCAAACTGCGATGTCCGAAATTGAAGGCGAGAGGGCCCGAATTCCTTTGGAGAGTTGTTTCCATATTATGATGCTTTCACTTAATGAATCTATTGCTAGTAGAATAGCAGTTATGAATGATAACAACCCATTGTTACGTCAACTTTGGTATCGATTTGCTGATGAGGTAAAAAAATATGCTTTAATGCTAATCAATAAGTTTATGACGATTGCTCAAAATGATAGTCTTTTCCCAAGTTTTATGTATTACAGACCATTACATGGATTGACAGCTTTAGTTAGATTACGGGTGGTTTCTTGGGCAATGAATACTAATTTTGAAGCTGATATTGAAGGTGAATTCTCTAGAGTCAATCAAGTATGGACGAGATTAGCCGAAAATAGTGAAATAGCTAGTACTTTATATCAGTCGTTACAAAAAGTTAGAAGTTGGATGAATATTAAGATTGGGAAGGCTCAACAGCAACAGCAACAGCAACAGCAACAGCAGCAGCAGCAGCAGCCACAACTCAAACAACAATTGCAGCAGCAATTAGAAGAAGAAAATATTACTGATAATGCTCAGCATATACGTATTGGTACTAGAGAAACTCTAGATACAATTGTTCGTGAAGCTATTTCAGATTCGATTTCATGGAAACAGCAGGGGGCATCTTCTTCATCTAATACCAATAATAGTAGTAATCTAAGTAGGCAACAATCTGTTGCTCCTGATAATTTTAGTGAAGGTCGACGTAAGTCCTTAACAATGAAAGAGCTTGCTCCTCATTTTCCGAATAATTTCTTGCCAGTCGATAATAATATTAATACTACTAATACTACTAATAATAACAATCTCAACCAGGAAATATCTCCGCCTGGAAGTCTTAATTATTTCGACTTGTGGTACACAGGAGGAAATAATTCATTAAATGTTCAATCTTTATTATCCGAATTATTTGACGATGTTGGATCTTCGAATTTGTATTTTTAATTAGTCTATTTTAATTATTTATATCATCATGCTTGCCTGACTATCGCAACGAGAGCTAGGGATCTGGGGCTACGCCCCAGCCACCGGAGGCGTGAAGACAGAGTGGCCGGGCAGCCGTTTAATCCTCCGAATCCAAATCACTGACGAAATGCGATCAAGCCGCACGCGCCCCATAAGCCGCACATGTTATTACCCGGCTTTTTCCTGTTTCTTCTCGATGTCGGGTCCCCTGCTTAAGGATCAGAGTCGGGAAATTTTTCAATATTTCAAGTTGGAGAAATAGATATCAGAGGACTTGGGTTGGTGAATTAGGAGCTAGCTATGTCGATATCACGATTAAGACAATTTCTAAGACCATTAGAAAGAGCTCATACCAATTCTGGTATTGTCGCATTGACTAGTACTTCTTCTACAATATGGAATAATAAACCAACAATCGGCCTGAATCATTCGGGTCCCGTATTGACTCTAATTCGTACTGCTACTAAAAGAGCTGCGGGTTCTAGAACTAGTATGAAGGATTCTGCCGGTAGACGATTAGGAATGAAACGAAGTGATGGCGAACCTGTTAAAGCAGGTCAAATTATCTATAGACAACGAGGTACTAGATTTTATCCTGGAGAAAATGCCGATATCGGTAAAGATCATACGATATGGGCTAAGGAACCGGGGTTTGTTAGATATTATTATGATCCATTTCATCCTAAACGAAGATTAATCGGAGTTGCTTTGTCAGTTGAAGATAAATTACCTACACCTCATTTCGAACCTCGTAAAAGAAGATTAGGTTATGTTCCATTAACAAATGAAAAATATATTGCTCAAGAGAAAGAGTGGTTATCTAGAAAAGAAACATTGGCTTTACCGAAGATTCTCGTTGAAGTGGAGAAAAGAGAACAAGCTAGATCCAACCGAGCATTACAATTACTTAACTCCTTAAAATCTTTAATTGATCAAGAACTTCTTGCCCGGCTTAATGAGGAGGAAGAAATTGCCAGTCAGGTATCCAAAAGATTAGTTACAATTTCAAATTATTTGGCCGGTGGTAGAACATTAGATGAAGCAAGAAACTTCACTGATGCTGAATTTATACAGGATACTCGATTAGCTGGAGAATTAGGCAAAATCTCTCAAGAAGTGGCTGATTCAAAAATTAAAAATTATCAGGAATTGACTTCCAGAATCGATTCACTCGTATCATTTGATGCCGAAAGAAACCTTATAAAGTTCTATACTGAATCAGAGTTATCTACTATGAAGAAGGAGTCTTTGAAACAATTAACTGAATTATGTGATTCTGTTCAGAGACCTTTATCTGATGCAATGAAAGATGAGATTAATCAGATTTTGAGGAAACCATGTTTTGATCTTTCTGAAAGAGTCAAATATAGAAGAAAATTTATTCGACCAGAACCACCTTCACTAATTAAAAACAAAGAAACTCTTCTACAAATGGAGAAATTAGTTAAATCTGGTAAAGGTACAATTGTTCAGAGTTGGAATTATAATAAGCGTAAAGTTGATAGATTCTTCTTACCTACTGGCACTTCAATGTTTGCAATTCATTAAAAAAAGTGTATGTATATATCTTTCTATATATAAACCCCTTCTGTATATACAATAAATGACTTATAATTACACCTCTCCCTACCTGTTCTGTTTAACCTCGAGCGAGGCGAACACCGTGTTGCCCCAGTCGCAGGAGGCAAACAGGGAAAGAAGGAGGAGACGCAAATTAGATTAAAGCGAAGTTCAATAGAATGATTTCACAACTAAATATCCTCTATAACCACTCTCTAGATTTTAAAAAAGATACCCTTGGAGAAAATCTAAGCTCAATATACCGTAACACAGGATATGAAACTACAGTAAACCCAAATGCTATAAATAATCCAATATCACCACCATAATCACCAATTTTTCTTGCTAAAGGCCCAATAAAATAACCTTGACACATTCCTAATACTGCTCCACCACAACCAATTAAGAACGATATGCAAGCTGCGACACAATCAGGTAACTTTTCTTTATCATTCCAAATCGTCCAATCATAAGAATCATTCAAACCAGCAATGTTTCTTCTACGGAATAAAAAATTCTCTTCTAATAAAATACCAACATAAATGACACACCAATAAGAAATCATTGGTAAAAATGTACCTAATATATTGGATAGTTTATTACGACCCGCCATCGCCAAGACATAAAAGATCATAGCACTCACAAACACTAAAACATATCTCGGGATTTTAGTTACAAGGCGGCCCCATACTTGCATGGATAAAGCCAAAGAATAACTATTAAGAATATTATTGGTAATGAGCGAAATGTAAAGAATAACAAGTAAAAATTTCCCACCGCCATTCCATTCAGAAAATGCTTCATTGAGCAGTCCTCCAGCACCTAAAGTATTCCAGGCATCTTCCCAAGATTGTAATTTAAAAGCGCCAGAAGCAATTCCAATAGCAAGAATGCCAACAAACATAGTAGGAATAAAAATTGCTGAAAATGTCATGAGGAAGACTTTTAATTTAGGAGTGGTTTCAGGAAATTCAACATAATAATCAGATGTGATAGCAATCCAAGTGCCAGTAATACCTACAACCGAAGAGAAATTACTGAGCCAGTTACCAATAATAGTCTGAGAGTTTGGCCCTATGGATGGAGTAGTTAAGTCAAAATGTTTACCGGAAACAATATATAATAATAAAAATGTGAACATAATAGGAATGGCTGCGAACCCTTCAGCATATTGAATATATCGAATACCCACAATAGCCACTGAAAATGCTAAAACTGTGATAATAGTGATTCCAACTTCTATAGGGACTTTATTATTGGAAATAGCAGCAAGGATCTGACCACCAAAAACGCAGTTAACTACCGACCATCCTAATAAAGTGATGATATTAAGTAAAGCTATTACTTTAGCAGGCCACCAACCAAATTGATATCTGACACCAACCATTTGTCGTAATCCAGATCTAGGTCCCATAGTAGCCCCATATCCAGCAATAGCACAACCTACTATAGTACCAGCGATACCAGAACTCATACAATCTTTGAAACTTAATCCAAATAATAATGGACCTAAGAGATATCCAGATACAGAAGAAAGACCTCCACAGCCGCTCATCCATAATAGATACATATTAATGACTTGACGAATATCGCCATTTCTACGTTCATCAGGTTCGACTCGATGAATGCCTCTAAGTTCAACACCTAATGAATCGAGTTTTTCACTAAATTTTATGAAATTTTCGGAGAATCCCGATGATAATGATGATTCATTTATCTCATATAAGAACTTATTTCTTTTTTGTTGTTGTTCATGGTAATCATAGTCGTTACTCATTTTAGAATCAATCTATAGAACATATTAAAAAGAAATCGAATTGAAGAAAATCGAAATCGAATCAATAATATTTTAATATGACTCTTCCCGTTAAATAATTATACACACACCCAACCTTATTTACTTCAATCACTCTATCCAATTAATAAACAATTATTCAAATCAACTTATGAACATGTGAACATGTGAAATATATATATAAATACCCAATATTAGTGAATTATATGCACTGTACCGATATGACTGAAATATTTTTTTTAATACTCATCTCGCGCTTAATAGTTCCCGAGTCACAGTTTAGGGTTTACAAAAATTCCTGTGTACGGGGGATTAAAGGGCTATCGAAGGAGTAGCAAAATGATATATATTAATCCTAGCAATTAGACATATAATATTATTAGGATTACAATAAAATAATGATTTACATTTTATACAATATTTAAAAACTCCTTCTGAAAATTTAAAAAATCCTTCATTTATTTTGACTGAAAAATTTCCTAATTTTGTTAGATCTGATTTAGAGATCCCTCGATCTACCCCTGGGCGGGGGCGGCTAAACCAAAATGAGTTAAGCAGGATTAAATATGTTAGATCTTCGACAGTTAGGGAATATAACCTAAACCTCACAGCTGGATTATTGCAGCTGGTCAACGTCTTAATCACCGTAATCACCCTCTGACATGACTAAAGAGGCTCGATCAGATTGAAATGGTCTCAAGATTTATCACCACGCCGAGTCTGCGGTTAAGAATTGAAGTCATAAGCAACTCCATTGCTTTGCTGCGTCGAGAGTTGACATGTTGAACCTATCTACCGTATAATGCAAAGGTCGCGGCGGCTGGGGGGGGTCAGCAGAAAGTCCTTCACGAGACTTCAAAAAACTCTTTTATATGGTGAAAGATACACTTCCTTTGGTTTATCTTAAGAAATAACTGTATCTATACAGTATTCTATATTCTAGTAATATATTTCCTTTCGAAGCCAGAAGATCCTAGCTTTTTTGTCAGAATTAATTTGATCTGATTATATTCCACTGGCGGTTACCGGAATATTATTTTACGGTGATAAGCTGCTGGAGATCGCTCTCGCTCACCCAACTGTAGTATATTTACATACTATGGTCGTATTATATTTGTTTTGGTATTTTTCTTGTCTTTGCTTCATTCAGATTTATTCAATATTTACAATTGTATAACTAATACTATTTATTATTATTCGTTATGTTAACCATTTCCTCTAGAACTTCTCACCAATCAATTGCTCACTCAAATCCCAAAGTTTTGCAGCATCATCTAAATTCTTAGCATGGGGTGAACATTTATCTTCCTGAATCTGACAATCATATAGATATGCTCCAGTTTGAGAAACAATTGAAGGATCTAATGCGGCAACTAATGTAGTTGCACCACCTTGAGAAACACTCTTGTATTCTTGCTTCAAAATTTCTGTAAATCCATCATTTCCCCAATAATCAAGAGGAAAAGGACTGCTTTGAAATTTTTCAAGATCCATATGTCTCGCAAGATTGGTGCCAATAGCTCCTGGGTGAAGACTGAATGTAACAAGGCCATGACTTTTGTTATAACGCCTGGATAACTCTCTAGCAAACAAAATATTAGCAGTCTTGGATTGTCCATATGCATGCCAATCTTGATACTTTGCACCATCAGAGAATCCGATATCCTCAAAAATAATTGGTGCAAAAGCATGTCCCGCACTAGAAACATTAACAATACGAGGACTGGAAGAAGCGAGAATTTTCTTAAAGATAAGATGAGTAAAAAGGAAATGTCCTAAATAATTGGTTCCGAATTGAGTTTCAAATCCATCTTCGGTTTTACTGTAAGGGCAGGCCATTACTGCAGCATTATTGATAAGGATATCGATCGCCGGCTCAGGATAAGCGTTAACTTCAGCAGCTGCTTTACGAACAGATTTGAATGATGACAAATCCAAAACAAGAGGACGAACGGGTGCTTTAGGATTTTCTTTCTTTATATTCCCAATAGTCTGGTCAAGTTTTACTTGAGAACGACCAGCAACAATGACAAGTTTAGCACCAGAACTAGCTAGAACTCTTACATTATCAGCACCGATTCCTCCCCAAGTACCACCAGTAACAAGGATGACTTTATCCTTAATTTCTGAAGCAAATGCTTTAGCAACCTCTTCTGAGGTGGTTTTACTATTGAAAGAAGAAGACCCGGTCATTGCTGATTGATGAATTGAATTTTGACGAATTGGATAATTTAACTATTGATTCTATGATTGATTGATTGGATATATAAAATGTTTTCAGTACAAGATCTAGCTGGTCCATTTTATATTCTATCCACCGTCGATACTGTTCACATCTTGGTCAATGCAAATTGTCTAGGTCGGGTCGGATATAAGAGTTTCCGCATTAAGACGCTAACTCATCGAGGATGGAAAGGAATTACGTCCTCATTCACGGATATAAAGACCCAAGCTGATTAATCGTTTCGGATATAGGAAGATTAAAGCATGGATTATAAAGTTGTCTGATTTTATTGACTTCTGACCATTTTCGGTTTTACAACCCCTCATCGCCGGGAACGTTTATCTAACGGTTGATCGATGGAGGTAACGTTGTCCAGTTGCCGATAATGAGCCGCACTGGAGCCGGATTTAAGCCAAAATGATAACTACAAACGTTAACAAACCTTAAATGCCTTTTAGCACATACAATAATATATTATTAGGCTAGTTAGTAACGTTGTTCTATGCAGCAACGCCTGCCTATAAATTCATGAGTCTCCTAGCCATTTCTGGGGTTTATCGTAAGAAGCCAGCTTCTCCGCGGAGCTAGTCTTCTCCTCGAGACAACTCCGATGTTGAGCCGCATTATGGGCCGGAATTAATATCGAAATACTTTATCTGGCATGGATCTGTACTTCTGTCTAGATTCGGCATGAATCTACATTTGCCACCCCTGAATAACGTTTTTAATCTCCGTCGGTGATTACAGAGATCTGTGGGGAACTTGTTTTATCTTCAAGATAGCTAATGCACAATACCGGTAATGTATAATATAAATATAATAGTAATAATAAATCATATAATATGTTGTTTTCAACTCCTATATTAACGGAATCCACTCGTTTACTTTAACCTCGTTGACGGCCTCTAGCTAGATCTATGCAGTACAATTTACTTAGTTTCTGGACCCTGATTAGATAGACAGATTATCGTTTACTGTTTCACATAATATAAACAGCCATTAACAATGTTTAAATATGCGATACAATAGTAACAGCAGGTAGGTTTTCAGAGATATTTATAACCTTATCGTTAAGTCAATTTACGAGCGCCAAATAAATATGAAATGCATTGAGATCAAATGACAAGTGCAAACTAAACCACCTAATAGATAATCTCTTATGGGGTGGGTGCCATCCTGATGGGCGACTCGCCAGAATGAAATTCCACATTAAGACATCAGTTATTATGGAACCCAGTCTAAATATACAATTTTACCACATCCCTTATTCGTAGCATATTCAGCCGAACATTGCCAAACATACTTATAGTCAGGAAATTTCTTGCCCTCGGACCAAACAGTGTTTGCAGTGCGTAGGATCATCGGACGGTCACAACTACATTTTGGAAGGTTATTAGTCTCATACTGTGGAAGATACATTCTATAGGTGAGATTGATACGTCTATCTCCAGAAATTGGATGTGGAGTTAATGGTTTCTTACTCGGCATTACACAATGCTTATAAGCCTCTTGACATCCAGCATGCATCACAACCATACTGTTGTGAGGGACATGAATAGAAACCTTAGTATCATCGAAATCATCCAACTTTTCTTTACCATCCTTGGCGTCAGCTGCACGTCGTCTGTCTCGTTTCGCCTTCGGCGACCAACGTTTGGCCAATCTAAACTCCCTTGTAACACCTAAAGAGATACTAGCGATAACACAATGGGGTCCTAAATGTGTCAATTGATCAGAATGGTAACCTACACTCTCTTGACCACCTGCATAACAATTCGTCACTACAACGTCACTGGTCCATTCACCTTTATATTGTAAATTTTTAAGCCCTATCCTAGAAATCTCCTCGTTAACTACTCTCATAACAATCACCCCCACTTTAGTTAAAAGCTCATTAAACGGGCTGACATGGCTCACCACCATTCCTTGATATGTAGAATCCTTTTTCTCCAAAATTTTCTCATTACAAGTATACATTGATGAGCTGCTATGTGATTCAACGAGTCGATCGAATAAATAAAATTGTCTACGAGACCAAGTCTCAGAATCTTTGACAAGATAGCGCAACAGATCATTAGCCAAATCTTTTGGAAACACATTTAGATGAAAAGTACAAGGAAGAAGCTCTTCCACCGATGATGGATCATACACATGAAGAACTGTAGAACCTCTTTTTGGTCGAATAGGAAGTTTTCGAGGATTATTTTCATTGATAATAAGATTAGTCTGCCGAGCTTCATAGTCCAATTCCCCATCTGATTCATTTTCTGAATCTTGCCAGTCTTCGCCGAAAAACATATCTTCATTCTGTGTCCCTCTCAGAGAACGCTTTACATTACGCTTTGAATCCGCGGTATCTTCAATGAATCTTTTCAATGTAGTCTGATAGACCGTCCCAGAATGATTGACGAGTTGTTTATTATCTAGAAGTAATTGATCTGATTTTGAACCAATTTTATTACTTTTACTAGTTTTAATATCTTCTTCTTGTTTTATCCTGTCTTCACTTTGGATTTGATCAGCCTGATCTTGAGGAGTTTGACCTTGGTGAGTCTGATCCCCATGATTATCGACATGATCCCGATTCGTTTCAACCAACTCACTGAATTCAAAACCTAATATCTTCAATACTTCTTTGACATTAGCACCACATGAGATAAGTAGCTCTAAGATCACCTCACGATTCGCCTCGGGAACCTTAGTCATAATATAATCTAGCATATCATCAGTGGTTTTACCACCAGTTTCCTCCTCCAAATAACGATCACTCATCATGAATAAATAACATTAATTTCGACATCCGCAAAAGTCTTCCCATGCTCAAGATTGGTAGCCAAAAAAATTCCAAAAATATTCCAACACAACCAAATAAAATAAAATCTAACGTTAAATAAATATTAGAAAGCAAGATCAGAAATTTTAGAGCGAGACAGATCACGACGTATATACGGTTCGAGCATGCGGCTTAGTAATCCCTGTGCCTTACATAAGCAGGCACTCTAACTGGTAGTTGAAAGTTATTTCGGACTTCAAATTCTAAGAGAGTTTCAGCTCAATCTGTAGCCCTGTAGTTCTTAATTGACGTAATAGAAGAGCCTATTTGACTAATAGGTCGAGCTTTGAGTAGCCTATTTCGTTATGCTTTGCCACAATGTCTAATTGGTATTAATGTTACACTATCATATGCAGTTAGTTAGAAATCTATATCCAAATGGGATTTGAGTAGTAGCATTATGAAAAGAAATCGATCTTATTTCATCTCCGGTAGAATATCATTTTGGAGGATTTTACATTGAATTTTATTTTAGAATTTGCCCAAATATTTAAAAAATATAGTGAGCAAGAAGTTCATGCAGGGACTAATGATCGACAAGATTGGATCTCCCATATAATCATAGAATATAAAACAATTATCCATAAGACTTGAAATATAAAACATAAGAGTAATGAATCAGCTAATAATAATAGATAATTAAAAAATAATAGAATTATAAGTTGTAACTGTAAAACAACTAGGATTCCATGATTGAACTAACTGTTCGATTACGTTACTGTTACTGCAGCCGATCATGAGCCACATCGGGAGATGACTTTCATTCGACTTGGGCCCTGCAGATGCAAATGGACTATTTCTGGCAGGCGAGGGACAGCCAGCTATTAAGTCACATTTAAGTAGAGAAATAAAGAATCAGATAAGACAAAGTAGATTACCACAGCTTTTATACACACAGTTTTGAGACCTGTTAATAGGAGTTTGATCCGTTTCCGACCGGCTTAACATTCATATACAACACGTTGAGCTTCCTTCCTTGATGATTCGTGGGTTGCGACTCTGAAGCTGTTTCTGTTTCTGAATTTGATTTGATTTGTTTCTATTTTTATTATATTGAATGATCCCGTACTGATGGTTGTCGATGTTCACTAACCATAATACGGCCACAACTAAGTATATCGTGTATGGTACGGTACGGAAGTGGTTGTTGAAGATTATTGGGCTTCTGGGAGAAGAAGAGAATGAAAGAAAATTTATTTGGACGGAATCAGCACGAAATTTGCTGTATACTTGGAATGGTTTGTTATGGAACGTTTTCTAAAATGGCCAGAAAGAAGTTAGGTGAAGTTGTCTCAAGGTCGAAGGTGAGATGTCGTGGACGGTACTGAAATGGTAGCTTCGACGTATGAAAAATCCATTACATGGCACTTCTGGATCAAGTAGGAAGGCTTCTGTCAGAGTGAGCAAATCTGCCAAAAACAATTTTCGTTAGGACATACGAGATTTTATATGCACATTATCACATTATTCATAGCGACATTTCTCCACATAATTTAAAGCGGCAAGAACATGTCATGAGATCCGAATGAAGGACCCAAGTCGTGTACATCAACCTTCTGCTGAACACCAGTGGAACCAGTCCCAACAACAGCAACACGTTTACCGGCCACATCATACTCTTTGGGCCAATCTACCGAGTGGAACACATCACCTTGGAATTTATCAAGACCTGGAATATTCGGAACATATTGCTTTGCAGCAAATCCATTAGCAATAAGGAAATATTTCGCCTTGGCTTTAAGACCATTCTTAGTAGAAATATGGATATATTGCCGGACATCTAGTTACTGGATGGATCACCGTTTCTACCGTATGGTTGAAATGGTGATATAGACTGAGAGAACTCTGTGATCTTAAAAGGCGAAAGTGGGAATTATCTGAAAGGTACAATTGTTTATCGGTTTTCACCGTATCTGATCACTTTAGTCAAGGAAATTCGTCGCCGCGAATATGATCCACCCCTTGAAAGTTATAATGATAATGGCATATTATATGAGATTCTAATAACTGTATTATTTGCTCCCAACAGTTGTAGTTCTACAACGTGTGGCTCCGCAGCCTTCCTATCTTTCGTTTTGAATGTTGAGCCATGAGCCAAGTGCCACAGTTGAGAATTCCCATCTTCTCAACTCAGGCCCCGGGCTGGCTCTGATCAAGAATTGACGTGGAATTATCTTTTCGCCACTTGTCTTGAAAACCGTGAAAAATGTAATAAATTATATTAGTATAGAGTATAGTATATTAGAGGGGAGTCCTCAATGAATTATTTAGCAGGAGGTTCAGAAGTAGAATCCTGATAACCATTAGGATTCTTTGTGGTCCATCTCCATAGATCTTCACAAGCTTCCTTCATTGATAATTCAGCTTTCCATTTAAGTTCTTCGTTGGCACGATTTGGTTTAGCAGTCAAATCCAAAACATCACCTTCTCTTCTAGCAGTTATTTCAAAAGGTAAATCACGACCAACAGCATCACTAAATGCTTTAATAACCTCCAAAACAGTGGTTCCATGGCCAGTTCCTAAATTCCATTCACGAGAAAATCCAGTAGTGAGAGGTTTAGTAAGAGCTTCAACTTCTCTCTCTTTCTTAATTGCTTCCAATTTTTCCAAAGCAGCAATATGTCCTTTAGCTAAATCAACTACATGAATATAATCACGAATAGGAGTTCCATCTCTTGACGGATAATCATTACCAAAAACCATAAGTTTGTCACGACGACCAATTGCAACTTGTGCTAAAAATGGTAATAGATTATTAGGAATACCAAGAGGATCTTCACCCATTAAACCAGAAGGATGAGCGCCCATGGGATTGAAATAACGGAGTAAAGCAGTATACCAAGTAGGATTGGCTTTAGTATGATCACGTAGAATATCTTCAATAAAAATCTTGGTTTTGCCATAAGGAGATTCAGGACCAGTAGGACAATTTTCGGGAATAGGAATCATACCTTTAAATCTAGTAGCATCTCCATAAACAGTAGCAGAAGAAGAAAAAACAAAAGTACTAATTTTGAATTCTTCAAGAACCTTTAATAAATTGATTGTTCCAGAAACATTCTGATCATAATAAGCTAAAGGAATCTTAGTTGATTCTCCTACAGCCTTAAGACCAGCAAAATGTAAAACAGAAGTAATTGTTGGATATTCAGTGAAAACTTTACGAAGACCATCAGTATCTCTAAGATCAACTTTAAAAAATGGAACTAATACTCCAGTGATTTGTTCAATTCTTTTAACAGCTTCATAGGATGAATTAAATAAGTTATCAACAATAACAACATTTCTACCTGCTTCGATCAAAGTAACAACAGTATGAGAACCAATATATCCAGTACCTCCAGTAACAAGAACGTATTCTTTACTGAAAAAAATTAGTTAGGAACAAAACAAGAAAACCTTTACTCGACCCTCTTCGTCTGCCTCCGGCGGCTGGGGCGTAGCCCCAGACCCCTAGCTCTCGCTACGCTCGTGAATCCAACCCATCCACAATCCTCCTGCCCCGCCAGAACATATATCAGATTACTATAATCTTCTACTTACCTTGTAGAAGTCATCCTTTACTATGATATTATTACACGACCTTAGATTAACAATCACTTCAATTGAAATAAAATACAGAACTATATTCGCTAGCAAATTATGACTCGAGGAAGTTGAAAACGTGTCAATGAAAAACAAGCGCGCGCGTCCGGATGTATAACTATCACCGGATAAATGCATTCAAATATAGCAACCCGGGAGGCTGATCCGCTTTCCGCGATATATGTCACAGATGTTTACAGTTACATTAACTAGTCTTTTACAAGCATTTACTAAGTTTCTATTTACTGTGGTGTTGTATATATTCTATCTATAGTAACAAATTGATATGTCAGTGCCTCCGGCGACTGGGGTTATGCCCCAGACCCGTTAGCTCGCTTCGCTCGAGGTGAAGTCTGTATTGGTCGACATGGAGGTAACCTGGCGGAAACGCGATCTCGAGCGAAGCGACAGCAAATTGCAACATAAAAAGGTGGAGAGTCGAAATCACGTACTCTTACGGCCGGCCCTTAAGCCTTGCTTCAGCATGATCTCTACACGGCATATGCAACTATTATTATATGGCCCTTTTGGTATTATATTTCTTATATTTGGAATTGTCGTCAACTACGGTCTTTGGATGCCTCAGATAGAGAGTTAAATTCTCTTCAGTTCTCTTGAACAGGCTTTCCACTCGAGGTCCTTGTTATATATATATACGACCGTTACGACGTACTAGTAAGTCTTTGAATTCATATAACAAGAGCCGTGATAGCCTGTATAAATATATTATATATACCTACCCTCTTTTTCTATCTTTTCTCAGTTTACGAATGATTTCACAATTGTAAGTATTATTTCAAATAGAATTTTATATATGGCTAGAAACAAACTTTTAATTATCATTAAACATAATAACCCTCTGACTTTCAGGATTTCAGAATCCATAGTTAATTCTCGAGTTAAGCGAGAGCTATGGTCTAGCATCCTCTACAACTTAACATTACTCTGCTGTACTAAGCTTAACTTGGTCGAGATTGAAAAATTCAGAAGCTCTCTGCCCTGAATATGTTCCAATCATCTCTCTACATATTCTCATCGTATGGTATGATCAGATGTCAGACAATTATGCTTGTTAAAGTGTTAAAGTGTCATTATCATTCAGAACGAACAAAGTTACAGAGTTACCGCCAGCGTCGAATATAATAGACTGAGAAGCTTAACAGATTGAAGCTACTGCAAAAACTTCTTCTGCTCACTTAGTCTTAACATCTCTCGATCTTAGATTACTTTGAATTAACTGATATCAATTTGAATATCGAAAAAGCGAGAGCCATTTGGTTTTCGAGGGAGCGACCGACCACAGTGAATTCAATCTTTATAAGATTCAGAGCCGTGACGAGCAAGCACTGACTAGTGAATTAAACTTAATCACTTCACTCCCAACAAAGCACCTGTTTCTCTGGTCTTTTATTATGCGAACTAGAGAATTTACCCTCTGACATTGAAGTAATGATGTTGACTAGCACTACCAGCTCACCGCCAGCAGCAAATATTGTCTTATTCCATCTACAGTTTCCACTTTAGTACAGCATTCATGCCAATTCTTATGCGACATTCATATTCATTATGCGAGAGGACCAAATTGCATTTTTTATAAATAGACGTGAATAGCAGCATCACTTGAATCTTCTTATATCTACGCGACCGTTCGTTAAGTTGTTCTTTTTTATCAACGTAGAGTCTGAAACGTTCCTTCCTCTCTAGTTTAACAGTATTCTTTACTAACCAGTACAGGTTCTGATAAGTTTCTTTTATATCCAATTCTGAAATGTCAACTTTACCTGATATTGTGCCCGATTCGGCACATTTGTTATTTGAAGATCTGAATCAAAATCCTGGAGTTTTTGGTGGATTCTTGTCCCTTTACAAGCGTTACTGGAAAAAAGACTTGGGACCAATCAAGAAGGATCGTTGCTTCGAGATAAATCTTAGTAGACCATCATGTGACACCCTTATTGTACGGGACGTTTACTTGAACCTGAAGGACTATTTGACAGACGAATCTCATGGATCACCAAGGTTTAGTATTCAGGGTCAACCTGGAATTGGTAAAAGCATGTTTCTTCTCTTCCTTCTGATAGACCGTATGATCGATGGACGGGAAACAGTATTTCAGTTCAGCTATAAATCAATTTTGTATTTTTCTCATAGCGGCCTGTATTTCACTGAAAGTCCAAGAACATGCGCAAATTGCTTTTCAAATAGAAATGCTGGACTTTGGGTGCTCTATGATACAAAGATCGACGAAGAAAATCTGCTCGATCTACCAGATGCATTCCATGTTCAAGCAAGTTCACCGAAGAAAGAAAACTACAAATTCTTTGTCAAGCAATATGATGCTACTCCTTTATACATGGACACATGGTCATTAGGAGAAGTAGAAGTTGCCTGTGAAAAGGCCTGGAGATACGATGATAAGCAGATTCACCTTGTCCGTGAAATCTATCACACTGTCCCGAAGAGCCCTCGAATAATTCGCAGACATTGCAATAAGCCAGAGAAAGTCGGCAATTTCACCAATGACTTCAAAAAAGATGCTGAAGCTTCAGTCCGACGCATGCTTTCATCTCGGGACAATATGATAGCCACTACATTCATGGAACGAATAGGTGACTCCCGTTCATTATTCGTGATGAAGCCAATACCGCTACGTGGAATGCCAAAGGGGCAATTTGGGTCTGATTATGAGTTTGAATTTGCGACAACGAATATAGAAGAAACTTTTAAAGAACAATTATTGCAGTCAAATATACATACGCAAACGATTTGGTATCAAATATTCACTACTATTAGAACGGAAGGTATTGTTGGTTCTATACTCGAAAGTCGTGTATATGACTATTTGGCAACACATGATGTAACATTCACTCCATTAGAAGTAGGAGGAGAAGGAAAAGTGATAACACTGACTCGTCCGAAATCTGTAATTCACTTCGAGCCTATGGATGACTTGGGGTTGTGGCCATCTCACCCCACAGGATATTATGTGCTATCAGATAAGCACTCCCCAGGTGTTGATTCATTTCAGATCACAGATATCGGAGGCAGAAAGGAGATATTCCTCTTTCAAGTCATCACATCAGCAAGACATCGTCAAATCGATTTATCAAAACTGAATAACTTAGAGAAAATAATGCGAGATCAGAATGGGAACGGTCGTATCAAGGTTGTGTGGATCGTTCCGAAAATGACTAAAGATCAATTCCAACGTCAATATCTAAAAACTTACATTCCAGGCATAGTTGATCAATATAAGTTGACGATTGACGAGAAACATCTTTTTGTTTAATTACCTTTCTATGCGTCCCCTTGATAGATTCTTCATTTTAGTTGCCCACCCCATCTATGGATCATCCCTCAAGTGATTTCTCTCTGGAAGGCTTTTTTGGCTTCCACTGGCCATTCTGAATTGGGCAATCTTCTCATAACAACGGTACTGCTAGTTCTTCTCTATGTGCCCAATTGCTGTGTTGTATCTCTAAAACTGGTTGTTTATAGCTCTAATAAATTTCGCTCTTGGTACAAAGACTTCATCCATTCCACCCAAATATTCTCGTCATTAACCTCGAGTTCCAAATACGCATCCCGGTGAACACATATATGTTTTCTCTAACAGCTTTGTGCCATTTTAGAATCAGAGCTTAAATGAACATTTTGTGCAAGAATGGGACAGTCTACTTCAAATCAAAGCAACTGAGATCAGCAAGCGCTCTCTATCGTCGTGAATCGTATTCAATGAAGTGAGAAACTAGGTTTCAAGGATTTGAGCCGAAGGTGTTGTTGTGGGGATTAATCCGAGATTTTATCAAGATTCTAAATTGAATAGTTACACTCTTGTGTAGTTATACTATATTTAAGTGCAGTTATTAGCTTATGAGTCTTTTTATTCGTTACCTCATGGCTGCTGATCTCACGTACCATACTGTTGTCAGCCAACTATATCGACAGCCGAAGAACAGCCCTGGTTCAAAGAACATTACGCTATCTAAAAGTCAATAGAGAAACAGCTTCGGGATCTGGGTAGGAAAGCCAATTCTGCTTGAGTTTGACGATATCATCTTTCAATCAATTGACGCATTGTCATCCCTTGGCGTTTTAAACTGGCGAAAAGCTTCGGGGATCGAGACGAGATTTAGACCCGAGCTGCGCTCTCGCCTCCGTCGGCTCTGATTTCCCTGGAAAATGTCGCACTCTCCAGATAGGTCCTTCTGTTTCCAGGAAATGGTTCTAGATAGTGTCGTGGAAGACATCTCGAGCGAAGCTAGAGCTAGGTGTCCGGGAGGGAGCCCAACGGCCGGAGGACTATACCATAAGACATATTTTAACGACACTTTTTTACCTAATCGGATACAAGTTATACTCCATTACTGATAAGTGAAATCACTAGAAATCCAGCTGTTAAACATATGCAAAGAATTATCTAATTGATTGAACGGAACGGACAATATGACCAGCAAAAACTCTTGTTATTATTAAAGACATACTGTGTACAAAAGTCCTTCGAGCTAGTTGATAGACAAGTGGGGTAAAAGAATGTTTAATAACTCTACATCCTGCATAAGAATAACGGTAGCTATACCTTACAAACTCAAACATATAATTATAGACCATTATTGTAATAGTGTTAAAAAATTTAAAGAAATCAGATGATGGAATAGGGATAGATCAAAAGCTACTGGATTTTTCAGATTATAGGAAGTCCGGCCAAGCTTGTTATTTATCTAAAGACCTGATTACAATATTTGGACTTGTCGTCAATTCCGTTCACTCTTCATACAAGTTCTTTATTCGTGTTTTCTTAATTCTTCGTAGACTTGAAAGTTTGAATACAAGACAAGTCCTAGTTTTGGTAATCCTGACGCATGCCATGCCATGAGATTGGGTCTTGATAGTTTAAGCATGGAGTTATGTTATTTCACTATATAACTATATGAGACCTAGAGACCTAGAGAGAGAGTAGATCTATTGAATAGTATGCTAGGGGTGGTAGGACTAACTAACACCAGCTGGGTAACTTAACAATAACCTTAGCTAGGTTAACTATTGCGTGATAATTAGCTAGTACATGTATGTATGTGTACCTTGTTCTCATTATCAGATCCAGATTGAGTCAAGCGATGACTTCGAATAAGGTATTTTCTAAACAACTAAATAAATAGTAAAATCGATTAACACGATCTTAACTTTGAGTCAAGTAACGCCGAAGTTAGCCTAGAGGTTTGGGGGCTAGGCCTTAACTACCAGAGGCACAACCAATCCTCGCATCGTTAATGGCCGATTGAGTCTCTGAAAAACGCTCGATCAAGAGAAGAAGTGCATACAGTACGCGCGCGCGCCAAAGTCAGTTGTCACGTGTACCAAACGCCCAAAAAAGTTTGCGATAAGATAAAGAAAATGCCCTTAACCTGAAAAATTTGTTGAAAGCAGAGGAGGAAAGTGGGAAGAAGCTACTGTAAAGAAGGAGTAGTTATAGAGATTGTGAATACAGCGAAGCATTATTATTATTTTTATTATTACTATTACTATTATTACTACTATTATTACTATATTATATGGTTGCTTTTTCTAATAGTTAAATTAACGGTTACATCATATTATGTTTCTGAGTCCCCCTTTCTTCCTTTCTTTATCTGAAACACCCTTACCCAATTGAATGATAAATCGATCGCGTGTTATAATGTGATATAATTAATGTTCCTCTTCAATTTGCCGGCTATTTCGCTCCGAATCGCTCGAGATTCTTTTATTGAACGGATTGAATGGGATGATATTATACTCGAGCGCAGCGAGAGCTAGGGGGTCTGGGGGCTATTCCCCCAGCCGCTGGAGGCAGAACAGGGGAGACGGAGGCAGAAGTAGTAGGCGTTTCGAGCCTCATGCGGCTTTTTTTTTTAATTTTTTTTCATTTTTCAGGCCAGTCAAATGCTGGTAAAAAAAATTTATTTTAACAAGCCGATAAAGATTTTTTGGTGGAGAAAGAAGAAGAGGAAGAGGAAACTGAAAAGGGAAGATCAACTCCTTAATTTTTTTTTTTCGGAAGTTAACTTTCTTTCATTAACTAAGGACCGACGACAACCAGTGGACGAATAGACAAGTACTAGACTAATAATTAGCTAAAGACAAATAACTAGTCAGTTGACTATCGATAGTTTTTTTTTCGGGGGTTAATTTTTTAGTCTCCTTAATTTTTCATAATAAAGATTGATTATATATATGAAAGGATATATAATATTTGGTGTCTTGTTAAATTTCAACATCAGGTTCTAATCACTTTTAAATTTTTTTTTAATTCTATCATAGATTGATAGAAATAGTTTTAATCAAGAAAGAGAGATATATATTTTATGAGAATGATGGCTGTGGTTGCTTGAAAGTTGAAAATACTTTCATTCATTTGGTTTTATTTTTTGTTTTTTCAATAATACAAGGAAACAAAGTAATAATAAAAATATAATATCAGATATATTATTATAATAGCAACAAGAAAGAGAAAGAAATAAACAAGAAGCACGGTAATAAAGTTAGTGAGCAACCATAAGAGAAAGAAATAAACAAGCTACACAGTGAGCAACGACAAGAAATATATCAATTGAGCAAAACGATCTTTAAATTGTGAATCCTAATTTATCCTTCATATCTCACAATGGCTAGAGGCAAATCAATAGGTTATAAGGGCCCTTCACAGGCTGGTAAAAGTTTAGAAAATTATAAAGCAACAAAAGTTTTGAAAATACCAAATTTTCATAAAAATGATTCTGATTCATCATCACCATTATCTTCATTAGATAATAGTGAAATTGAATCTGAAAATGATAATCATGATGATGACAACGATGATGATGAAGATGACGATGATATAGACGAAGATGAGGAAGTTATCTTGGAAGAAGTCGATGATGATGAGTTACTTGGAGATTCTGATAATACTGTGGATTCAACACCAGAATTAATTATTGATAATTTAAAAGATTTATCATCCGATGATGAAGAAGATGAAGAAGATTCCGATTCTGATACTTCTTCTTCTATTTCTATTATTACAACTCCAAGGTTTCTTAAAATACCAAAAACCGTTGTTATCACTTCTTCCAAGTCAAATAGAAAATCTCGTGAAACCACTCCTTTACCAATTCCAAAACGTCTTGATTTATCTGAAATTAGAGCAAGATCAAAAGTACAACAACAGGCTCTTGATAAGCCAGTTTTTTCCGAAAGTGATGATGATGAAGAAGAAGATCCTCTTACACCATTACAAAATAAATCTAAAAATAGACGTTCATCATCTATTGTTCATCATTCATTCGATGAACGGTTAAATTTTCCTCGTTCTGATTCTCTTCCTGTTGAATTATTGGATGACGAAGATGAAGAGCAAATACAAGATGATGATCAAGATGATGAAGATGACGAAGATGAAGATGAAAATATTAGTATTGATGAAAATTCCAGTGATAGTGATGATTTTGAAGATGATTCCCTTTTAGCTCTATTGGAACAGGATGATAGTTCACCTGAAGTTGTAGATGAATATGATGAAGATGATGATGGTCATATACAAAAACAAGAAGAAAGAGCTATTGTAAATGAAATGAAAAATGGTAATGATGATCTTTTTTCAAACCCTTCATCTCCTTCACCACCAGTATTAGATCAGATTGATTATAATAATCAGAATCAAGAACTAGAACAATACCAAGAAGATGATGAAGAAGACGATGATGAATCGGAAGTTTCTTTTAATGATGATTTCTTTGAACCTCGTGCGGGTAATGTTTCTCATGTTCTTGTTTCAACAACTTCTTCTATACGTGCTGGTGCAAATCAATCTGATGATGATGATTCTTATTTATGGTCATATTTTTTCACTTCGGACGAAGATTCTGATGCTGATAACAATGATTATAGTAATCTCATTATAAATAGTAGCAGTAGTAGTAATTCGTATTCTGCCAATCGTGCTGCTGGCGTTAATGGTGCTATGAACACTAATAGCCGATTCGATGATTTATATTCTGGCGATGAAACTGATGAAGATCTTACATTACCTCCTCCTAGTATTCGTAAAGTTGGAACTAGAGCAACTGAAATCTTATCCTCATCTGCAGTAGCTTCAAGACCACCAATATTAGGATCTTGGGATCTCAATAGTAATAATGAACGTCCTTTTGGAATTATTGATGGTCTTACTACTAGAACTTTAAGTCCTCCTCAATTACCATTCAACGGCAATTCGAATAATTTCAACAGCAGTGGTGTCAATAATGGGGCAAGTAGTAACAATCGCAATAGTAAAGGTTTCGGTCATGGTAGAACTTCTTCTTCTTCTTCTAGGAAGCGGGGTCGATCTCAAAATGGTTTTCAAAGTGATAGTGAACTTAGTGAATTAGCTTTGGATGAATTTATTTATACTGATGAGCTTGATGATATAGTTGATGATCAAAATGGTATTGATTTATCAGCAAATCCACTATGGGCAAATCGTTTTAATAGTGATGTGCCAATGTCTGCATTTAGGAATAGAGGTTTGCAGCCTATATATAGTAATCAACAACCTACTACAAGGAGATTATCTATGAGTACACGAGGAAGGGATGGTAGAAGAATATCACCAAAAGAAGCTGTTATCACACCTGTACGCTCAGTAAAGAAGCGTATGAAGAAGAAGTTACGACGACGAAAGAGTATTCAAGCTGATACTCAGGACACTATTCATAATATTGGTGTCGGTAACACTACTGATTTAATAAATGAATTAGTAGAAGTTGGTGCTTTATCTCCATTATTCAGTGGGATCTCCTAAAAAAAGTTCTTTGATCAAATAGATCACAAATCGCATTGGCCTTCACAGTGAATCAAAAGTAAAGGTACAAAACAGAACAAAACAAAATGCTCAGCTTGAGCTATTATTATTATTTTTTTAAAATTTATTTCTTAACAATACAGAATAGGCTGGTTAATATGTTGACATGTTGACATTTGATTCTGGTATTTATTGATGCATATATATATTTAATTTAATACAGGGTGGTGTATTTGAAGTGTAGATTTTCCTCTTAACACCCTCGCACTAGATGCTCCCTTGCCTCCGGCATGTTGGCTCAGTTCGATGGCGGTGGTATAGTCTGGGGCTATGACGTGAACAGCTCTCGAGCGAAGCGAGAGCAGGGGGTCTGGGGCTACGCCCCAGCCGCCGGAGGCAAAAAAAGATTGAGAGACACTAAATAAATCTATTTTTACTTTTAGTTTTATTTCTTTTGAATTTAGACTAAAGGAGTAAGTCTACTTGATAATTGTAATTGCGTCTTAACAGTATTGGCTAAATAAACAACCATAAGAACGTCTTGAAGATGAGAATTGAATAGCTTCTCAAGAGTTTCAGCAGATAACGATGGAACTAATGAAAGACTCTTTAACAAATATTTACCAATAGCAACATTAGCAGGTGAAGTACCACTTAAAATACCATTTACATATGCACTAACTCTTTGTAACATATCAATAACTTCTACAATAGAATCCTCGAGAGCTTTCATATCACTAACCAAAGGAGCAGAACGAGATTCATCATCCTTAGCCTGTGAAAGTACACTTAAAGCACTCTTTTCAACTTCCGAATATCGAACTTCATTAGGAACGGGTACAAATATACAATTTCCAGATGATGTAGAGGTTGAAATTTTATCGGCATTAGCACCAACTCCACTACTAAGAGATGATGATACACCAACTGGAGAGGAAATATATGTACGAACATCAATATTACTAGTAGCAGTAGTGGTCTCAACTGTCAAATGAACAGCTGGATAAGGATAAGTTCCACTAGATTGTTGAGAATAAAAGTCTTGAACAAGTCCTGATAGATTATTTAATTCATTAGATGTAGCATACCATCCTAATATAACATCTTTAGGATTAGCTTTACGATGCAACTGGTACATACTTCTATTATGATCCATAGCTACAATAACTTGATCTTCAGTCTCATCGTGAGGGACACCATAAGCACTTCGTATTTCAACTTCAAGTCCATCTTCAGATCGGACTCCTAATAAAGTACCAATGACTCTTTGTTGACCGGAATTACGACGCAAAGCATGGTCTAAGATTTGAAATAAAGCTTGAGCATGAACTATCACGTTGGCAGGGGATGAAATTGTAGGAGCTCCTGGTACAGCAGCTGGACCCTGACGAGCAAGATGTAGAAGTGAATCGGACATCTTGTACACACAAACAGGTTGTTATGAAAAACTTCAATTCTTCTTAAAGAGAAAACGAATACAAAAGAGAAAGAGAGAAATATGAAGAAAACGTCAGGAACAGTGAGGAGGGTCTCGTCCTGATTTCAATGAAATTTTCATCTGCGATCAATATCCTAACCCAGATACCTCAATAGGATGATATTTCATTTAGAATTAGTGCACATTAATATTACATTATAGAATAATTATGTTCAAGCCTCACGCGCCGTATATGACCATAAATCCCCACTACAATTATTGTGCCTCCGACGGTTGAGATGATCTCGTGCGAAGCGAGAGGTAGGAGGTTGAGGGACACGCCCCCAGCTGCCGAAGGCAGAGCATGAGCTTGGGACGCTGGAGGCATATTATGGATGAATAATATGAAATTAAAATAAAAATAATAAAAATAATCGACTTAAAACCTATCAGGGAATAAAACTGGTGCTATTAATGTCCAAGAATAAAGTGCAAAACATATCCAAGCACTTATAATTTTAACCCAAGATGAAAAATAAGTTCTTCCAACCGGTACAAACCCACCTTCAGGTTCTTCTACAACATTCATAGTTAATAAAGTTGCAGTCCATTGAGTTGCTAGTAAAAATACCAAATGAAATAAAACATAATTATATTTAGTAGTACCTTTTTCATCATCACCAGCTCGGCCTCCTCTTCCATATTCATCGTCATCATCATCTTCACTATCACTATATTCCCAACCAGTTTCATTTAATGCAGATGCTGGCAAGGCTCCACTCTCAACAGCAGATCGTAAAGCTTCCGCTCTCATAGCTGAACGAGAAGATGGTTCTTGAGTAACTAATGAATGATGATCTGCTGCAGATTCTATTGTTGATGCTTGTAATGGCTCATATGATGTCCCTCTTCTAATAGTTGATGATTGAGTAGCAGCTCTTGTGGTAGTATAAGCAATAGCCAAAAAAGTGAATATAGCACCTAAAACAATACTAGCAGTTCTAGTACCTTTAGATCGAATGAGAGGATTACAAGATTTATCATCTGGTTCAGCAGCAACTGCAGACATTGTTAAATAAGCACAATAAATTGAAACCATTGCTGATTGTGCTAATCCTGCTTGAGGATTAAATTCTTGAATAGTAGGATTTACTGATAATACCGAAATGATAATAGTGAAAACCAAATTAATAGTAATAGCTGCTTGATTCATTGAACAACCAGAAGAAGCGAAAAATATATACATAAGAATAGTTAACACGATACTACCCAAATACATTCCCAAAGTTGATCCTACAAGTATAAATCTCCAAACATTAGAATAATCCGATTCTTCAACATGACTCAAACAAGTTTCAGCCCAGGAATGAGCAAAATCAACCAGTAACACTAAACCAATTAAAATAAAAATAAATGACCCAATCATAGCAATATAATTACCCCAAAATATGAAAAATGACTCTGGAATTAAAAATGTTAATACAATTAATGCCATCCACGCAAATATCTTAATTCCCCAATATCCATTTTGAATTCCTGCTCTTGGATTTCTTGAAGAATGAACTCCAATTAATAATCCTGCTAGAATCAAATGAAATAAACCTAAAGCAAAATTAATTCGATGTACAGCAACAAATCCATAACATTCACCTCCTAAACATGTTAATTTCATATAATCCAAAGTTAGATGTTCCAATTTTTTAATAGCCCAATCAGTTAACATTATCCATGACAATATGGAATTCACTAAAAATAATACTGCGTATCCTATTCGAGTTGCAATACTTGAGGAACATTTGCCACAAGCTGAACAAAGTACTGAGAAAGCAGCTGCTCCACAACATGAAGCCACCCAAGATCCAGCCATAGTCACCATAGGGATTCCCGCCAACGGTATTGAGAGTAACGCTCCCATTTTGAGCCTCTAAAATGATAAATAACCAAATAGATAAAGAGAAATAAATCGATTATGATCAAAAAGAAGAGAGATATAGAGATGAAAGAAGGAAGGAAGGAAGGAGAGAGGGAAGTTCGTGAAGTTAAGACCGCGCCGCGCGCAAGGCTGAGAATATCACGTGCATCAAGTTCATTACTCACTTCGAGATTAAGTCCATACAAGTTCTCGAACGAGAGCTAGTGTCAGTCACCGGAGACTTATGACCATGGAGGCTTGTAAGTTATGACCATAGAGCTCTTGGATCTGGAGGGTGGAGGCTGTAAATTCATAAACTATCGAATCTTCGATCAATCTCGGCTGTCAAATCATGTGCTTGTTGAGGGTACGGGTGAATATCATATATCTCGCCATTTTCAGACCTCTCAAAATCAGACATTTATCCATCTCGGTACTTGTCAATCTATTGGTTCATTCTTCCTTTCTCTCTCGTTATTTACCGTTCTTCTTGTCTTTTCTTATTGAGTAGCAGTGGTAGTTTTTGTTCATCGTGTTCGTTATCATGATAAGATTACCTCGTTCAGTACGACTTTCACCATGTTGTAGAAATTTTGTTACCAGAAGGAACATTGCATTTGGTTCATCAGTAACCTGGACTGCGACGAATAGAAAGGTTATTATCAATTGCAATACCAACAATTATTGGATAAGACAATACTCTTCCTCGTCTTCAATAGAATCAACTCCCATATCATATCATGATGTTATAATTATCGGTGGTGGACCGGCTGGACTTACCTTGGCTACTGCTTTGAAAAATTCCCAAATCACAAAAGACCTCGATGTAGTTCTTATAGAAGGTGGATCTCTGGAAAGACTACGTAATTGGGAATTACCTGACACAGTTTTTGAGAATCGAGTTAGTAGTTTAACTCCAAGATCAGTATCATTTTTGTCATCGATTGGATCATGGGATCACATTCATTTGAATCGAGTAAAGAATTATGATGAAATGAAAGTTTGGGATGGATGTTCTAATGCTCGTATAGAATTTGATCCTTATATTTTAGGTGAAAATTCTGAAATCGCTTGGATGGTTGAGAATTCTAATCTTCAAAATTCTTTACTTAAGAGATTGGAAGAATTGGATCAGCATTCTTCTAAAACAAAAATTATAGATTCTGCAAGAGTTAAATCAATTTCGTCACCACCAGTAGAGTCACTTCCTGAATGGCCAATAGTTGAATTAGAAGATGGATCAAAATTAGCGGCAAGATTACTTGTAGGTGCAGATGGAGGCAATTCTCCTGTTCGAACATTTGCAGGAATCCAATCTCGTGGTTGGGATTATAATCGACATGGATTAGTAGCCAGTGTCAAATTAGAATGGGAAGATTTTAGAAGTATTGCTTGGCAGCGATTCTTAGTAACAGGCCCTATTGCCTTATTACCACTGCCAAATGGTTATTGTAGTCTTGTTTGGTCAACTACGCCGGAAAAAGCTCAACATCTTAAATCCTTATCACCCGAGTCATTCTGCGCAATGGTAAATGCAGCTTTCCGATTAGGTCCAGTTGATTTAGAATATCTTCATACCTTGAAAGATGATTCAAGTATAATTGAAGAAATTGAATGGAGATTGAATAATACAATTCTTGAAGACGAGGATAATAATATACCTATTCCAATTGTTGAAGTTCTAGAAGGAACTAGAGCAAGTTTCCCTCTTAAAATGAAACATGCTGATACTTATATTGCTGAAAGAGTAGCTTTAGTAGGGGATGCTGCTCATACTACCCATCCATTAGCTGGTCAAGGTCTTAATATGGGTCAATCTGATGTGGCTAATCTTGTTGGTGCTTTAGAAACTGCTTGTAAAAGAGGTCTAGATATAGGGACATTATTGGCTTTAGAACCTTATTGGGCACAATCATATTGGTCGAATCATGCTAAACTGGGTATTGTGGATAAACTTCATAAATTATACTCAACAGATTTTGGTCCTTTAGTTCAATTACGATCATGGGGATTAGATTTTGTAAATGAGTTACCAAGTTTAAAGCGATTTCTCATGAGTAATGCTTCAAAGTGAAACTGCTCTCTATGTATGTGTATATATATTTATGTTATTCTCCAGTGTGACTTCCTTCAGTGGCTGTGGCGTAGCCCCAGACCCCATTCCCACCTCGTTTATTCAATCTCGTCTTCAAAAGCTGGGGAAAAGTATCTGCGGCTGTTTTAATTCGTTATTTGAGCCGCATATGCATTCCATCTTGAGCCCCACAGAATCAATATCTCGCGATGCCATTAGCGCTTCTCCTGAGTCCTTACCATGAACAAGCATTCGAATTTCAGGCGGTGAAGATTCATATTTTAATATTCAAAGACCATGAGTGTCTTATTAGAAACTTCTTACGGTAAGTTATAGTGGTAGCCGGATTGGTCGAATCGAACGAGCAAAGAGAACAGAGCGAGAGCGAGAGCTTATTCAGTCGATCCCTCGACTGTGACGAGAGTTAGGGGACTTGTGGCATATCATTAATAACTCTTTCTAACTGTTAAGGTGATTTGGTAATAGACCTATTCATTGACGATTGCCCCAAATCATGTCTCAACTTTATTAAATTATGTAAAGCCAAATATTATAACTTTGCTCCATTTTACAATGTTCAAACGGGATTCAGCTGTCAAAGTGGTGATCCAGAATATCCCTTAGGAGATGGGGGCCAATCCATCTGGAGTTTAATAAGAGATGGTAAGGAAAAGGTTTCTAGGTTTTTTGAACCTGAGATTGATCTAAAAAAACATACGCATAAATTGAAAGGTACTGTTTCAATGGTGACTACTAATAGTAGTGATGGAGAAACACGATTGGCTGGTTCACAATTTATTATTACACTAGGTGATAACCTTGAAAGTTTGAATAATCAAGGGGCAGCTATTTTTGGTCATGTGGAGGAAGGATTTGATACATTGGAAAAGATTAATAATGCATTCTGTGATGATAATGGCCGGCCATTAAAAGATATTCGAATAAAACATACTCATATTCTCGATGATCCATTTGAAGATCCTGCGGAACTTAGTTCAATCATTCCTCCTAATAGTCCTGAGCCGACAGAAAAACAACTATCAACTGTTAGAGTAGGAGAGGATGATGAAAATGATCAAAGTCTTGATGACGAGACTGAGATTCAACGTAGACAAAAAGAGCAGGATGCTAGAGCTCAAGCCTTAACTTTGGAAATGGTGGGCGATTTACCCTTTGCAGATGTTAAGCCAATGGAGAATGTGTTATTTGTTTGTAAATTGAACCCGGTGACAAAAGATGAAGATCTAGAATTGATTTTTTCAAGGTTTGGACCTATTGTTTCATGTGAGGTTGTTCGAGATAAACTAACAGGAGATTCATTACAATACGCGTTCATTGAATATGAAAATCAGGAGGATTGTGAACGAGCATATTTTAAAATGGATGGTGTACTTATTGATGACAACCGAATTCATGTAGATTTCTCACAGAGTGTATCGAGACTAAGTGATAGGTGGAGAAACGAGACTAATCAGAGGAGGCAGCAAGCTCATGGAAGGAGTTATGATAGGCAAGAGAGGGGGAGGGATACGGGTGACAGGAGGAGTGATCGGAGGGATGACAGGAGTGACAGGAGTGACAGGAAATATGACAGGAGTGACAGGAGTGACAGGAAATATGACAGAAGTTACACGAAATATGACAGGAGTGACAGGAGTGACAGGAGTGACAGGAGTGACAAGAATTATGACAGGGGTGACAGGAGTGACAGGAGAGACAGGAAATATGACAGAAGTTACAGAAGTGACAGGAGATATGACAGGACTGAAAGGACTGACAGGAAAGATTATAAGAGAGATGAAAGGAAAGATGAGGGAAAAGATTCAAGGGATCAGAGAGGCGGTTATACTGACTATCGAAACAGGGACGACTATCGTAGAAGAGATGATGATAGGAACGAGCGAAGAAATGATGATGACCATCGTAAACATGGCAGAGATGGTTCTAACGATAGAGATCGCCGAGATCGACCTTCTTCACCTTATCGACCGCGAGAAAGAGATCAACGTCGAAGATGACCTCCTCTATATGCTTGAGTGTAAATTATTTAATAGTGTACATTAGAAATATGTAATAGAATTACAAAACACTGTTCATCAATATTAAAAATGGACTGATGCTTGAAGCAAACAACTGTTAAAGTGGTTCTATTATGCATGGCTGCTTTTATTGAGAATGTTACTAGTACTCATTAGATTCCCAATATAATCTTGAAGGAACCGGTTCTCATTAGTCAATCTGTCATAATCCTCTTTTACTTTCACAATACGGTCAAGGATATCAGTTAACGAATCTTGAATAAGCTGGGCCTCTTTCCGTAGAACCTGGATCTTTTCACGACCGATTTTTTCAATAGCAACATTATCACGACGAGGAGAAGAAGATCGTTCAGGCGGATCAGTGGAAGTAATAAGCGCATCACTTACTTCGATTTGTCTATTAGAAAATGGAATTGAAATAGTTCCTGAACTATCTTGAGTAGCCGGACCCAAGATAGTATTTTTAATTGTAGGAGATGATGATGGTGATGGTGATGGTGACGATGAAGATGAAGATTGGTGATGTGATGCTTCAGAAGGATCTTGACCATGTGATTGTGAAGTTAATGCTGATACCGATGCTGATATTGATGACGATTTTGATGTTGATGCATATTCTTCTACTGGTTCAGTAGAGACTGTTGATTCAGTGGCAGCCACTGCCGAGGAAGCTGCTGATTTGGTTTCATTTTGATTTTCATTGTCATGTTCAACATTTAATGAGGAATTCTGCGATGATGACTCTTCTGATGACGAAGAGGATCTTGGATTCATAGCTGGTGAAGTAGGTGAAGATGAGTTGATCAATCCTGAACCCAAAACAATTGTAGATGAGGTTATTCTATTAATTGGAACAGGGAGATTCGAGCTCATAATAAAAACAAAAAAGAAGTCTACCAAAACAACAAATGATTACGAATATGATAATAATAAATAGTATCAAATTATTGAATGATCTAATAATCTAATAAACGGCACTTCCAATATAAATAACTCTCTTCTTCTTCATCTAATGTATTTCACGATTATTGAAATGATATTTGAGTTCAAATATAATTTCTCTTATTATTGACGCAAAATCCTTTAAAATATAATATATATGGAAGGATATAAAAATGAAAGACAAATGATGATGGAAGGAAGTAAAGATGTTGGAGGATGCCGACTCATATTTTTGATGAGAGGCTCTGACGTCACTTGGTGTTACATTGACGACTAATAATTTAGTAATCAATTGGTGAGTCGATTAGTCATGATCGTTATGTGAAAAGTTTACGGGTCCTCCAGCCGAAACGGGGACTAGATTCCGGCTCCCAGCTCTGGTTTCTCTCGAGAGGTATTATAGTGACTACAATGGTCCTGGTGGAGATACTTAGGTAGTAGTTCTATTTCTCGAGGGCTACGGGCCTGGGATTACTCCCCAGCCGGAAGAAAAGCATGAAATAAGTAGCTATACGGCGTTACGAATAGCGTGGGGCAAGGTGGATGGGCAGTTGGCGGTGGGTGGGTAGTGTGTGGGTGGACAACGGGTGGGTAGGTGGTTAACGTTAACTTTCTTTTTTTGTTAACTTTATATAACAGTTGGAATTATAGTTTAATAAATTGGAAAAGAAATTGCACTTTACGTCATGTAGCATACCTTGCCTTAGCAGGCTTAGCTTTTACGTTGGGTTTAAGCAGTATACTTAACGTTACACCAAAATGATCGCCTGTTAATAGCAATAATATAAGTCAATATACTGTACTGTGCCTGTTCCTGGTATATATCTTGTTTGAATCGGTGTATAAAGATTGTAGATCAGAGTCACTATTCCAGCTCATGCGTGGGGTTAGTTAACTAGTGGCCCGCGGTTTAGTAAGTTACCCAATGTGCGCGTTGTTAGCGTTGACTGGCCTCACGGCTGTTATTACACGGGCCAAAGAAGTGTGATACAGACAGTTCATGAAGTAGCAGGAACGGAGTTCCTGGGTCAATGACGATGGCGACTTGTCTTTTTCAATGGGCGGCTTATAGATAATTTTTTTTTATTTGGATCAGAAAAAGCAGTCAAAGAAATCTCTGATTCTCAATCCTTGAACCATTCACAGAGCTCATAGATTCCGTTGAAGATCATCACGGTTCAGATAAGTTGCTTTGATCTTCAATTATATTTCGCATTCAAGCCACAGTAGAAATATTTTGCGTTCCCAGAATCCCAGACCCAGATTCAAGTTATATATTCTAAATTATTGAACTGGAGTTGAATCTCATTGCTACAGAAAGATTGATGACTCTAACTGTAAACAAACGTAAAAGAATTTTACAAAATACACTGCTAATAAACAGTAATGCTACTATACTACTGCTGCATATAACAAAATATAATATAAATATATTAATGAAATTAATTTTCTTTTATCCTCAGTCTTGCCTCCGACATCCCCGATGTCAACCGTTTGAAGTGATCAATAAATCTATGTCAGTTTATTTCAACTAGTGATCTCTTTCATCAAAATATTCGCCTCGCCTCAAGTCCGCGGGTTAGCGTTGCACCAATCTTAACCGACAAATTAAAATGGGTGAGAAAAACTAAATGTAGGATGCAAAGATGGGAGACGTAGCCGAGAAATCAGTGAAGATGGGGTAAACAACAGCTGATATCCTCGAACAATTGTCAATATTCTCCAGCAGCCTGCTTTAGGTAGCTAACACTGTTCGCATTGCTTTATTCATGCTTATAGTATGAGTGCTTAGGCAAAAACAAAGTGTGATAACAAAACATAAAAGAACATGACATAAGAGTATTGAGCCGGCCAATAGTAAATTATAATAATATATTGTGAAGCAATAAATATAAAAGCACTATGATCCTATTATTGACCAAATAGCATTTGTCATTTGCCAGATGCGGAATAGCAGAATATCCGCTGCAGATTCAACATAATGTTGGGCAGTAAACGTTCCAGCGATAAGGCAGCATACCAGAGCATAGCGACGTGAATAGAGAGATACATTTCATGACCATACTAATTTCGGTAACGTAGGATACGCTCCAAAATTGCGTTAAGATCCTCCTGAGGTATCACAATATCATCAAAGTTACCAGGTCTCAGCTCATCATCGCGATAGAAGAACGCCCAGTAAGGGATGGCAAAATCCTCCATTGGACGTTCTTCATCCACTGTTACTGTACTCACCAGATGTGGGTCGTCTCTGTTTCGCCGCCTAGTCCAAAGCTCTAAGGTGAAACCAGTAAGAGCTGCACGCCCTGATAATCGGTTGACAACACCAACAAGTACATAATTCAGCCGGAGCTGCAACTCGTCTCTTGCAGGAAACCGCAACCACCAGTCTTTTACGCGATCCACACTATCCCTTCGTTGGGAATCGCTTATCTCTATGGTGAAACTTGGAAGTTGATGGTTTTCTCTAGACATGGGGGCAAAACTGTCATCCGGTTGGTGACCTCCTCTAGTGTCCCTCAACTGCTGTTCAACGAGAGACCTGCCCATATGTTCAATCGGAATGTCACGCAGTCTAACATCGCCTTTAAGTACATCAAGTATTTGACCACCTAATCCACAACAAAAAACTTCGTGAAGTTGACCAGGCCCTTTGAACAATGCCTGGGTATTGTTGTAAGTCAATCTAAATCTTCGAAGAAGGGAAAAACGACTTAATAACTTTTCCCTTTCCGAAGTGGAGATGTTAAATATATATATATACATAATGTAGTGAGAATCCCACTTTTCAATTTGCTGTTTAACGAGTTTTTTCACAGTTCGCTGTTGACGAGAAAAATCAAAAGTTCTATCTGAACCAGCTAATTCAATCAGACTTTCATGGGATGGAAGGGGATTAAGAATATCGGCGTTGGCTCTGCTTAAACTGTTGAGTTGACTTGATGGTGAAGCATTGTTTATGAGGTTTGACCTGCTGTCACTGCAGTGCATTCTCAATCTTAAATTCGACATGATATATATTAATTGTGGTAATATAAAACAATAACCGTCGGTCGGGTCTCAATAGTTGTAATTTGTAAAATCAATTGAATCCTATGAATGAGGTTAAAATTTGTTGAAACCAAAAGCTACAGGCTTAAGTTAATATTCCGCTATGGTATGTGCCAGACCCTACCCTTAAGAAATATCTAAAATTTACGGTCTTACATGCATGATTTTTGTCGATCATGCATATATATGCATGGTCTAAGCCTCATTTGGAGATGACATGTGGCTAACCCTGCAGAAGATAATGCATATGGACTATCACCTATCCATCCTTTTCTACCAGACCCAGCAAATCGAAATCAGGTCATAAATTGAAAGATGGTTCTGAAGATGCCAATGACTTACCCACTGGAACTCAGCTTCAGGATAGTAAACATGCGGCAACCAAAGCCCATTATCCCGCAGAGACCTAATCATCGTCCTCAACGCAATGGCGAAGTAACTAGTGGCACTCCTCAGTTGTACCTGCCGAGAGCGACTTCTAAAATTGCTGCTACATTTATGGCTGCTACTGCAGACGAAGCAGCAGCTGTAGCGTTCAAGCCAAAACCCGATCCACCAGTAAATTTTCGAAGATAGATGCTTTACGGGCTTATCTGTTTAAAGATTTGGATAATATGGTTGCTAGCTGGGAGGAATTCCCAGACACACTGAAGAAGGTGGTGATGAATATGAATCTAAAAATGGTTCTGATAATGTTGGAGAGTCATCCGGTTCTACTGATGCCTCAACCAATCTACGGTAATCTCGAGGGGCGTTGTTTACGAACAAGCGCTAAAAGTGAGTGGACAACAGTTATTGATCATACTTTGGAGGTGCCAGTTGGAGTTCTGTCTCCTACTACACTCGAGTTCATAGGTTCGCCTCTTTCGGAGATAGAACGAGAGCGGCTTAGGCGATGGGAGATGTCTGAGAATGAAAAGAATGCCCGACGTGAACGGCTTGGTCATTCTCAAGAGCCTGAAGGACCTGGAGAGCCTGGAGAGCCTGAAGATTACGAAGAGCTGGAACAAGCTGAACAGTTAGAACAGCTGAAACAATCTGCGCCGCTTGAGGAATCAGATGGCGGAGACTAGCAGGATAACGTTATATGTCAATGTCGAATCTCATGAGTATAAGAATAACTAAGTTAACGAACAACCGTTGATGATAGATAATTGTGTAACATCTATATAACTTAGTATAATATGTGGAACATAGTTCATGCATTGTAACGTTACCATCAAAAATATGTTATCTGTATGCCTACTAGCTGACTATGAGACTATATAATAGAACCATTGACTTAACTTTGCTTACTTAAAAGTGTATAGTCGTTTGGTTAGAAAACTTATATAATAATTGAGTAATAAATGTTATTCAGAATTACAATTAAGAGTTACAGATGTTAAAATCTACAAAGAACAAGATTAAAAACGAAATAAAAATGGGGGAAAGAATTATAGACGAAAGTTAAATCTAAGAGTTCAAGGGTAAAACGAGGATGTGAAATGCAGAACCTCACGAAGATGAAGAACAGAATGGGAAATCGAAAATAGAATTATAGAACGGACAATTAAGCCGCACGAAGATGAAAGACAAAACAGGAAGTAAATATATAAAAATGATTTAATGTTTGTGAATAGAGAGTCGATCTGGGTGAGCGCTGGTCCTCACATCTAATGCTTCACTTAACATATTTTGTCTCTGTGGATTATTCTCATTTGAAGACAAGAGGCAAGCTGTTCTCAATGACTAAAGAGAGTCATATTTTAACCGCATTTTTCTGTAGATCATTTCCTATCTCTAAGAGACAGGGAGATCGGCAGGGATATGGGCCCGGGATAAGAGAACCCTAATCTCATATCGTAGGTATTATAACTTGTGGATACAACATTATATATATCGTGTGATAGATTATTTATTCTTGTTCTATTGCATACTTTCTTGACTCGATAAGATATCTAAGGTTGATCTCGTGGCCATTTTATGTCACAAAAGACAACGTAAACAAACAACAACATCATCCTGTTCCGCCTTCCGCCCCTTTCTCCATCTCCCAAATGCAGATTTACAATCCATACAAGAAAGCAAAAACAGAAGAGCATTATCTTGATCTTATTTCCCCCGCCGAGGAGGAGCACAGTCTTCAAGAAATTGAAGAGGAAGTCAAAGATATCTTTATACGTTCCCAGGAGGAAACGCTCCGCAAATTCGGCAACAGAATCTGTAAGTACCTTGACCAGTCGCAGAATGAACATATTTTATTAAAGAATTTAACTGAAACTGAATTACAGTACTTGGAAGATAACGGCTATCTACATAAAATCAGGCTCAAGTGGCAGCTGGATCAAGCCTATTTGTTTAAAATTCCTTCTGAAAGGCATGAAACTCCTCTACGAGAAATATTTACTAACATACAAGAGCTGATTGTTGATCGGGTCAATGCTGATTTACTAAATTTCAGGACAAAGTTTCCATTAAGGTTCATTGGCAGCGCTAGTAAGAAAGGGAAGAATGGAGCACAGGAACCGGACGATGAGATAACAACTTTCGCCAGAGATAAGTGCCAGGCATATTTGCCTGTATTAGTGTGCGAGATTGCGGACAGTCAAAGTCCAATCTCACTAGATAACGCCATTTACAGATGGCTGTTGGACCAAAGTCAGCGAATTGAAAGTGGAGTATTCTACCGAGTAAATGCAGTTCTGTCAGTAAATCTGCACTATGAACCACCGGCAGGGCCAAACCGTGATCAAATGGTAGATGCGTTGACTGTGGCAGTCTGGACAAGAAGCTTGACTGGCGACAGACACGTCATTGATCAGTTGGCAAATATTAACATTCATGGTGGTCAGGATATACATCTCCATGATATATATTTGCATGATCTACCTAGGCAGCTAGGTGGTGGCAACGAAGTCGTATTTTCTGGAGTCAAGTGGCAAAATATTCTAGCAGAAGTTCGAAATGAAAGAATTCCACATGGAGAACGCGGCGATCTGAAATAATTGATCCTCTTGCCGAAGCTCCAAGGTCTCTAAAACCCGATCATACTGCCACATTGGTCTACCGCCTCTTCGATTTGATACCTGAAAGACATTTTAATGATGTTCTTTTAATGTTGAGGGAAGGTAATATTAACTGGCAATTACTCTTGAATCGTATTAATGTGAGATACCACGAAGTTGCAAATACATGCATACAGGGCATTCTTGGTGCAGATGCCGCCTATCCTGAAATTGTGGAGTACGCGGTTGCAAAAGTTAAATGTATGGTAGCAACAAATAGTCTCGTGATTGCCGCTGTTCAGCGGCATTCGGCAGAACAGAACGTGAGAAATACTACTGCAAAGATTAATGCTGCTAATAGGCTTTTTAATCATAGTGGTGCAGCTGCTGTAACTGAGGATGCTGCTGAAGCTGTTGCTGACCCTATTTCTGATGGACAAGATCTTGAAACTCTCATAGCTGCCGAGATTAACCGGAATCCTAATCCTGAAGCTGCTGCAGATTCGGGAGCTGCTCTTTTGCATTCTCTTCGAACTCGTGTTGCTTCAGCTCGTCAGGTGGCTGCCGATGCTAATTATCTATTTCAGCAGCTACCGCTACTGAGAGAGCTTTCGATATGGCTCTTCGTGCTCTACCTATACCCTCGTGGGAAGGCATCAATGGCTCGGCAAGAGCTGCCTATGAAGCTACTAATCGCGGTAATGATAATGACGAAAATGGTGGGGATGACAATCAGGGTGGAGCTGGTAATGGGGATGATGAAGAAAATTGAGCTGGTGATCACAGTCATGCTGCTACGAATAATTGTGACGGTGGCGACCGGGGTGGCAGTACTCATATCGACCGGTATAATGATAAGGAATAGGACGACGATGAATGGATAACTGGATAAGTGTATTAGAGATTTTCTTCTTAATATGAAGTTTAGCATTGCAATATTGTACCCAGGTATTATTGACGGACAAGGATAATTCAGGGTGAAGGGATGATTGACCCAGTTCGATCTCACAATGGCCCTATGATTTGACAATGATACAAAGCGCACAAACTTTTCATCAAGCATGCCTTGCAGAAAAAAAACGATCAAATATGGGCTATATATCCTGTCGACATGTGCCGCACTATGGCTGGGTATCCCAGTCACTTATAATTTTTAGTATTTCCGTAATTGCCCTTGGTTCAGAGCATAGAATTGAAGGCTATATACATACAGTCTCCTATTCCATACTTTTGCTGATTTTCCTTATTTGCACTGCACTTCTTTTATTATTTCTATGGCTTGATTCGGCCTGTTTTATCAATTTTATTATTGTGTAGCACAGATTACTACAAACATGTTTCCTTTATATTGAGTATACATTTCAGGAGTTGTTCCAAGTAGTAGAACATTTGCGGGAATTGCCCTTCTATACTCTGATTGGGATTGAATTCTAAATGAACTTGATTTGATTAAGAAAGTCTATGAGGCTGAATCTGGCTGATCAGACTACTTATACCTACTTTTACAAACATTAACGTAGACCAAGTTTTTAACAAAATTGAACAAGTTCGATGGAAGTAATAACTATATCGTAGCTTTTTTAGTTGAGATCTTGCTAAATGCATATATCTCTAAATGGTAATGATCTGTTACTTTGTTTATATCTAGCCCGGATTTATGTAGCGTTAGATCTGAAATGGGATGGAACATCTCCGTTTTTTCCTGGTTACTAGATTGCTTCACTTCATGAAGAAGAGTTTTACTAATTAGTCCGATTCAATTATATTGTTATTTGATCCTTTCATTCCGATATCTCACATCTCATTTAGAAAGATGAAATTTGTATTGGGATCCAGTCCCTAACCCGTATCATTCAATACATTACACATTTTTGAACGCGAGCATCGTATCATCATCATTCGATCCCATTACATTGAATCTCGTGTCGAAATGATATTTTAAAACTAATAGCTGTCCTGATTCTGTTCTTTTCGAGTTAGAATATTTCGTTCGTTTCATTCTGCAGAGGTATTATTATGTCAGTCGCTCTGTTGATGTCAAAAAATGGTCATCAAACTGTCATTCCTAGTTTAAGGTCGAATAAATACAATACTTGTTTGCACATCACATTATTTTCTTCCCTCGCTACATCTTCTCCTCGTATCATTGTTAATGACTTTCAATATCTTAAATCGAAATATGCGCCTACTAAATACCCTATAGTACTTTGTCATGGTTTATTTGGGTTCGATACTTTAAAATCTCCTGTACCTGTTATTGTCAAAGATCTTTCATATTGGCATGGTATCAAGGAAGCTCTTGAATCTGCAGGTGGAAATGTTTTCTCAGCAAGCGTACCTCCAGCTGGTTCTATTGAAACTCGGGCAAAATTGTTATCTCAAGTATTGGGAGAATGGTCAAAGCAGAAATCCAATAATGAATTATTATCAGAACCTATAAAGGTCAACTTGATTGGACATTCAATGGGTGGACTGGATGCCAGATATCTCGCATCAGTTATTCAGCCTCCAAATATCCAAATCATGTCATTAACTACTATAGCAAGTCCACATAGAGGATCGTCGTTTGCTGATCATATCTTTGAATCAATACCTCCCAGACATATGCGTAGAATGTTGAAGATACTTGCAGTTGTGGGCGGAATTGAAGATTCTGCGGGATTAAATCAATTAACTACAGAATACATGCAGAATCATTTCAATCCCAAAGTCCCTGACTTACAGAACATTTATTATATGAGCTATGGGGCACGATTTGTGCCGCGATGGACCAGTCTATTGCGATATTCTGGAAGATATATTCAGTCCAAAGAAGGTGATAATGATGGGCTTGTAAGCGTTTCCTCAGCTGAATGGGGAGAATATATGGGGACATTAGACGATTGCGATCATTTAGATGTGGTGAATCTGGTTGGAATTAACTATTGGTTGAAAAGGATTCGAAACGAACCCCATTCATTCAATGCCATAGCACTATATCTACATATCATGGATAGTTTAGCTAAGCGTGGTTTTTAATGTCTTCTCTCCGTACTCCCAGATCCCTGTGCTCGAGAATGATAAACCGCATTGCAGTTCACTGTAAAGTGGAGGGTGGATATTTCTGTGTCTATTTATTAAATATGTGTATATATAATACTATTCGGCAGGATATGTAATTGATTTCAATACAGTGAACTCATCTATTCCCCACTGACCACCGAATCTGCCAAATCCACTGTTTTTAACCCCTCCATGTGGAACTGTTCCATCATCAAATACTGTATTACCATTGATATGAACAGCTCCTGACTCTAATTTTTTGGCAATGGAAATCCCATGAGAAACACTCCTTGTCCAGACCGAAGTAGTGAGACCAAATTTACTTTTATTAACTTCATTGATAGCATCCTCTAAAGAATCCACAATGTTTATATAAGCTATCGGACCAAATGTTTCATCGTCATAAATCTGCATATCAGGTGAAACATTTGTCAAAAGATATTTTGTGACATCTCTGGCATCAGCTGTGGAATTTGATGATGAAAAAAGAATTCTGGCTCCTTTGTCAACTGCTTGATCTACTAATTGTTGAATACGAATAGCATTAGCAGAATGGATCTGTTGGCATTGAAGATAATCCTTGCCGGCTTCTAATTGAGCAGTTTCCTTGAGAACCTGTAAAAATCTCTCCGCAACACTTTTAGTTACAAAAACACGTTCTGTTGACATGCATATTTGACCAGAATTGGCCCATGCACCAATGACAACATTAATTGCCGCTTCCTTTAGATCAGCAGTATCATCGATTATGACTGCTCCTTTTCCACCAAGTTCAAGTAATATTGGTTTCAAGTGTTTACCAGCTAATTGAGCAACTATAGAACCTACTCTAGGTGATCCGGTGAAATTGACCTTTCGAATTACTGGATGAGAAATAATTTGCTCGACTACTCCATGTGAATCTTCCGGAGGGATTTCTAAAATATTTAGGGCACCGTCAGGTAATCCTGCATCAATTAATGCTTGTAAAGTGAGACGTTGAGTAACTGGGGAATTCTCTGAAGTTTTTATAATTACCGAACAACCGGCAGCAAGTGGACAAGCAGCAGCTCTTATTGCTAGAATTGAAGGTGCATTCCATGGAACAATACCAAAGACAGGACCAATTGGTTCTTTCAATATGATAGGGATACGGCCTTTAACTGGGGAAGAGATGATAACATCTTTACTAACAGAAGGAATAAGACTACCTAAGGCAGTCATGAAACCAATTGTATCCTCAACAAATAGCCCGGCAAAGAATTCAGGTATTCCAACTTCTTCATTAGTTGCTTTGATTATCTGATCTTTACGTTCAGTTAATAGTTCAGCTGCACGAAAGAATATATCCCTTTTAACAATCGGTGAAGTATTCCTCCATGTTGGCAATGCATTGTTAGCTGATTCAACAGCTTTTAAAGCTATTAACGAAGAATTATTTTTTTGTGAAGAATAATATCTTAATCGATTGATGAAATTAGAACGAAATTTAAGTCGTGATAGAAGCATGCTAATGTAGAAATGGGAGATACTACGTGTTAAAATTATGTGAAGGAAGTAGTAATATGCAAATGAGAACGATACAGAAAGAGGTCTTGTAATCTAGCATCAAATTCGAATAGCAAGAGCGGATTGTATATATAGATAACAGAATAAGGATGTCCTTCTGATCGTTTCTAACGCAACAATAACTTATATCAAACTTACAAAACTGTCTTTATTCGGTTCTTAATATTTATAATAAAATTTTCAAAGAGCCAAGGCGACGGAGGAGGCAGACAGAGATAAAGAATAAATGACCGGCAAATAGAAATCCCTGGCCTCAGTTGCCTCAGTGGCCTGCAGGATAAACAGGGAATAAACTACTGGAAGATCCAGATCGGTTTGATCCCACCTTGTCATTTAAGGAATTTTAACCTAACCTAGCAATAGGTCTGTTTGCAAGCTAACCATTAGTGGTTATAATAACCGTTAAAAATGTGGGGGGGATAGGGAGACCTGCATGATGAGAATTAGTGGATCTGAGGATCTAAGGATCTTCAATAATTAAGCAGTAATAATTCACTATTTAAAAGTTCTAAGTTGAACAGATGACTTGAGATAGGGAATTATAGGAATATGTTATTGTCAACAGATATGACCGCTATGATAATTAAGTTAAGAGTGACTTATTAAGTTAACAGTTATCTTAACAGGTTATGTAGATGTTACATTATATGCATGCTAATCAACCTGAATAAACGTCAGGCTATATATGAACATAATAATCTCTCAACAATTGAAGACTGTTAATCATAATATCACATCTTTTGAATTCAAACAGGCCCTAAACTAACTTAATTAGCTTTTGTTTTCTTGGTTTAACGTCACCGCTTGTTCTTCCTAAAACTCAGTCGTTCTCTTTTCTCATCTGTTATAAACATTTCAACAATTAGGGAACATGCGTACCAACATTTAGCTACCCAATATATGAACCGAAATAGCAATGGTACGCGTAATGTTACCGTTATGTACACACAGTTTACATTATAAGTTACTGCATGAGAGTGTGGCCTAAACGACTGTCATATCCCAATTAGGTCGTGCAAGATAAGGTCAGGGGTATAAAAGCGCGCTGTACGATGTGCTCAGTTATTTAACTAAGTACACTTAACTTGAAGCAGGTAAAATCAATCTAATAGACCATTTCACTAACAGGTCATTTGTCCTATGAGGTCAATTATGAAAAATTAATGACAATTTAATATATAAACAATAGGTCATCACTCTTCTACATATATATAGTTCCAGATTCTTGTGTTGTGAATTTATAACCTAACTGTGTTGTAATATGCAGTAACCTAGTTCGTCTAGATAGCCTAGCTTATGCACTTAATTCTCATAAAGTTATACATAACTTAAACTTTGATGATGAGACGGGACGATCGAGAGAAAAATTCAAAGTTCAATCTCAATTGATCTTAACTCGACTCAAACAGATAACTTGAGATAAGACTCGGAATCTTAGTTGATCTTTCAGTAACAAACATTTTTGGGTTGATTAATTTCAGACTTACAGACTATCTATATATGCGTGAATTTTTGGACTAACATTAATAAATTATTATGATCATTTAACTCTTATCGGGGGTACAGTTGAAGAAGTTAATTTGTAACGCTAACTTAACACATGGATTGACTATCTACCCACTACCCAATGTGTATCATATTGTTAACCTTAAATTGTTAACGTAATAACGTTATAAAGTTACTCAGTTACGTGTTAGTTCACTTCTCGACACAGCCCCGGCCCACTCTCCTCCTAAGGTAACTTCAACTACCTAATTACCTAAGCGTAAATAACATAGCCACATTTATATAATTACCCATGCCCTTGAAAAATTCCCGGCTGTCAAAATCTGCCATTTATTCAGGAACGGTGTGAGATCGTCGTCGTCAATTGGCTTTTCGGGGGCAAAAGGGGCAGGGGCGCGCGGGCAATTCATCGTGGCACAATATATTGCTTTCTCATGAAGCTCAGACAGATTGTTTTAAGTTATTGATTAAAGATATAAATTTGAGGAGAATTTGGTCTTTTCTCTTTTGGAATTTTTGAATAAGAGCTTTTGAGGGGAAAAAGGCGGTTTTGAAATTGTATTTGGAGGGTGATATTTTGGATAATTGAGCAAACATGTCATTTTCATCTTGTACTGCCAAGGTTACAAGTATGTGATTGAGATAACAGTTCTGTATTTTCCGCAGCCGGTGACGTCAATTGGGGAAGCTGGTGGTCTCGAGCGCAGCGAGAGCTGGGGGGTCTGGGGGCTACGCCCCCAGCCGCCGGAGGCAGAAGAAAGGAATAGAATCGAGAAACAACTAACATATTTTAGTTGATTCACCATATGGAGGGAATAGCTTTACAAATTTAGATACGATTCAAGGTAAAGTCAATGTGGTATTGAAATCTGAAACATCTATTAAATCAATTGTGGTTAAATTAGAAGGAGTTTCCAGGACTACTGTACCTATTCCACGTCAACAGGATGATAGAAGAAGAAGAAAAAATCGTAATAAGGAATCAAAAGAAGTATCAATTGAAATTCATAAAGTTCTTTATCGTTCACAGACTGTTTTTCCCCCTGCTAATGTACGTCAATCTTCATCGGCCAATCAATTTACTTTACCAGCTGGTTCATATGATTATGATTTTTCGTTTAGAATTCCTGTAAATACTGAATGTGCTAGGGAAGCAGCTGGTAGCACTGGTGCTGGTAACAAAAACGGATATGGATATGCAAATAATGGACCATCTAGTGCACAATTTGGTAATCTGAATGGAAGAATTGGAAATCATTTAGGAACTATTGCTGATTCTCTACCTATTCAAGGTAATAAATTATTGGTTTCTAAAACTGGAGTGGATTTTGCTAGAGCTCCTCATACACATCTAGAAGGAATATTACCTCCTTCTTTGTCAGGATTAGGAGATACTGCTTCGGTGAAATATTTTGTTAAAGTAACTGTTAATAGAGCTTCACTTTTAGCAATGAATACTCGTCAGTATCAACCATTTATTTTATTACCAATGGATCCCCCAAGATTATATGATTCAACTAAAATGGCTTTTGTTAGACGACAAGTCACTGTTGGTACATCAGCTGATCCTGGTGATAATGGTAATGGTAGTGGTACTGTTAATGGGGGAGGAGGATTCTTTTCAAAATTTGTTAGTAATCAAAAAGTATCATCTATCATGGGTTTAAATGCTTGGCCTGGTAAAACTATGACGTTCACTTTTGAAATGAGATTTCCTAGTGCGGGTACTTTTGTTCCTTTAAGTGCTCTTCCTATAGAATTATATGCTATATTCACTTCTGCTCCTTCTTCAATGACTCAACTTAAAGGCATGTATATTGGATCCTTAGGAGTAGTCTTATATGCTCGTACAGCAGCTAGAGCTCATGAATATGATACTGAAATACCTCTTAAGCTTCAAATATGTGATAAGAATGATCTTTCGTTTCCTTTAAGTTTTCAAGATGCTAAACCTGTTCAACGTAATGGATCAACTGTATGGGAATTACGAATCCCTTCTGATGTATTGAGTGGAGCTGAATTACCTGATTATGTTTGTCCGTCATTTACTACTTGTAATATCTCAAGAAATTATAGTCTTGAAGTGGATGCAGGATTTTATTGTATTGAAGGCATTAATTTAGACCACGTTTCTCTTCTTAGTGATATTATAGTTCGATCTGGTATAAACCCACCAGATCCGGATAAGATTCCTCCAGGTGGTGCATCAAAACAACAAATTAGACCCCCACAGCCTCCACGCCCTGAAAAAAGTTCGGCTGGACCGAGTCCTTATTATGAACCACCGGTTAATTATAACGAGGCAGTCGGCCCTGCTGGAAATTTACCCACCTATGATGACGTTGTCTCTGAAACTTCTTCTACTGTTCAGCAACAAGCACAAAGCTCTCGACGAAAATTTGGACAATCGTCAGATTATTATAAAGTAGAAGGTGAATAAGTGACGATATGGATGCATTAGGAAGCTGGAGCATAGCCCCAAAGTACGGATGGCGTAGTGAAATTTATATATGGAATTTAAACAAACATGTATTGATATTATTTTTATTATTAACAGTCGTTAAACTGTTGGTTGTTGCTCTTCAATTTCAGATTGAGGAGTTGATTCTATTTTACCGTTGGGCATTTTATCTAGTTTTTCAACCCATCGAGGTTCTACTAACAAAACCTTCGCGTCCACCGATGTAACTAATGGCACGTCCTTATCATATGAATCAGGGTGAGGTAGTTGAGCCAAAGTTCCTTCGATCCATACCTTACGACCTTCAACTTTACTTGTAATAGCTCGAACTACAATTATATTATTAGCTTTTGTAGGTGCTAAATATTGAATATCAAGTTTAGCAGTAACTCCTAATTTATTTGGCAGTAAAGGAAATCCACATCTGCAAAATGATTCGTCAATCAATGTAGCTAATAATCCACCATGGACTATTCCTTTATGACCACATAATCTGGATCCTAGATGATAGAATACCAGTAATTCCGACTGATTCAACTCTTGAATAAGTTCTTCTTTAAGACTTAAAGATAATGGAGTAGGAGAAATCAGCCCATCACCTACCAAAGTTCCTGCCGTGAGAGAATGTTGACGAAGTTCTTCATCCACATCATATGAATGTTGAATCTCATACTTTCCAGAATTTAAAAGATCAAGCACGTAAGGATGATTACGAATAACTTCGTATTCAGGGGAATACCTGGTCATATTGAGGTCACCAGTCATTTGAAGAGGAGGAGGAAAAGAGGAAGAAGAGCAATACTAACAACAAGAAAAGAAGTTGTTATCTAAAGGTAGAATAAAGGTAGGATAAAGATAGGATAAAGATAGGATAAAGATAAAGATAAAATTGACAACTACTCGGATTCCTATTATTGTAATAAGTCCACAAAGCGCTCGAATCTTCTATAAATTAGTAGTGGTGAAATAGAATGAGATCTGCCTAAACTGTTAATATATATATAGATATATATAAATAACAGATCAAAACCAGTTTATTATCTCCGATTCAAAAAAATTCTGGAGCCCCTGTTTAGCTCCGGCTCGGTCTTATCTTCCTTATATAATATTTTTGTTGAACTGCCTAAAATTACTGCGGGTTGGGGTGAGTGGAGGATCGATAAGCACCATCCGGCTACAATGGACCGAGCATAAGCCGCATTGACGCTAACTAATTAGGCCAATTTAGCATAGCCCCGCGGTCTACTAACGGTCGTACATATCTAACCTCGGGCATACTTCGGGGGTACACTACTGAGCCGAGAAATGATAACTTAAATCGGCGATCCGTTCGTTTAGTGGAATTCCACCAAAAAAAACACAATCTTGAGGTTAAATTAGTGCATATAACAAGTTGTGGTAATTCCTGTTGAGAATATTATTATTGTTCATGTTAATCTCGGATATATGCTGTCAAATTAAATGTCACAATAAGAATGAGAATGAAAACATAATTAGCGTTAACTTAGTCTACTAGATAATTTATTATGATGCTAATTTGTGCTTGCCTCCGGCAGCTGGGGCGTAGCGCCAGACACCTAGCTCTCGCTACGCTCGAGAATACTATGTTCCAGATTCGCTCTGATTCCTTAGCGAAGCCATATCTTAATTTATACTGGGTCATATACAAATAAGTATTAAGATAAGGTAAGGTTTCTGGAGATGAGATTGGTTGAATATTCAGCCGTGCGGCTTGTTCCAATTTGCCGATCCGCCAACCAACCCTCGAGAATCTCAGGCAAAAACAGGACTCCAGGGAGCTTTACTTGCTCAAGGTCTGTAATTTTGGTGCCAGTAACTGGAGCCTGCCTGCCTCCGGCTGCTTGGCTGTATAACCTTCGGCGAGAACTTGATAGGTATAGGTGGTGAAAGGGGGGGTTGGATGGAAACCCAGAACCTCGAGTGAAGTGAGTAACAGGACCTCGAGCAGCACTCCAGCTGCTGAAGCAAAATCTGTGGAACTAAGAACAGGTCTGAATCAGAGGATTACCAGTTAAAAGTCGAAATCAACAGATGTAAGGGTTTAAACTTTGAAATTACGCTTCTTGACTCAGCGTTGCAGTACGGAGTTTCAGCCGCTGATGCCGTGCCGCGAGCGATGGACTTATATCCGTCGAGGAATATGTTCCCCAGATATAGATATATATACTGAAAAGTTTCATGAAAATAAATATGGATCGTATAACTTTGTTTGAACAATAGATTACTACCTCCCCTCAGCCGCCATGGTTGATGCAGATAAAACATTTCATGAAACAGAGCCTCTGGAAGTTGATGAATTGAAAGACTTCTTTGAAAAGAAACTTGGAAAACCAATTATACAATTTTACTGCCCGACTAATATCCAAGCCGATTATCATAAAATATATATAATAAGTGTTTCAGAGAATGAAGAAGAAGATCTATTCCTTCGAGTATCAAAACCCTATCTAGATGGAGTTAAAACCCGTAATGAAGTAGCATCTATGAAATGGACTAGAGAGAATATTCCTGCTTGCCCATTACCAAAAGTCATAGCATGGAGTGATTCAACAGATGAAATCGGATATGAATATGTTGTCTTAAATAGAATTATTGGAAGAGATATGTATAAGAGTTGGGCAAGTCTTTCGGAAGAACAAATTAATCATCTTATCAAAACAGTTGCACTAATATTTGTAGAAATGGCATCTAAACCTTTCGACAAGCTTGGAGGATTGACTTATGATAATATTTTATCCGCAATTATTCCTGGACCAATTGTTGAAGAAACTACATATAGTGTTGAAGATATATATCAATATTGGCCAAAAGTCGATTATCCCGATATAACTCTTGAATCTTTACAGATCGGTGGTCCATTTGAATCATTAGCTGATTATATTAATGCAAGACTTGAAAGAGACATAATCGTTACTTTAAATCATAAAAGTTGCGAACCATTAAAAATCAAACGATTCTCTGGAATTGATAGTAATAATTCGGTGTCATTCATTGAGGAAATGAAATCGGTATTAGAAACTTTGAATTTAATACAATTACGATCACATATCAATTCTAAACCTTTAGCGTTTGCGCATCATGATCTTCATATGGCTAATATTATGTTGGATGATAATGGCAGAATCAGTGGTATTCTCGACTGGGAATTCGCGGGCATTGTCCCAGTAGATGAAATGATTCGCCGAAATACATTTGCATGGAGAAATGGAAAGGCTGAAGAATATGCCAAAGAATGGAGAGGACTCTTGAAAAAGGAGATTGTGGATCTATATCCATATTCACAAAATGATTTTGAAAGTGATAAGATCAAAGATGCAGTAGTCAAGATTATTAGTTTGACATTTTGGATTGTTAAATGTACTGTTCTAGGCACTCAAGCTGAAGATAGAGAGAAATGGATTGATAGTTTCCATTTATTGAAAGCTGAATTAGAAGAAGTAGTGAGCTTATAATCGTGTGCAGACACCAAAATAGGACCACAGACTCGCCCTCAGTGAGACTAATATGGATCTAGGACGAAAAATGACACAACTACCCAACCCGATGGCTCGTCTAGACACCATATTGGTATTATACTGTTGACTGATTTATTGCCTACTTTAAGTATAACACACCAGCGTCATTTAAATTCAAATACATGAATATTCTTGTATGGTTCTAATAAACCATACTGACTTCCTATTGACTTGAGAATGTTACATCACTATTGAAAAGCCCAAAAGGAAAAATAGCTAGCAATTGAATTTTTTTTTTTTTTATCTTCGACATTGATTGAGTATATAATATATAATATAAAAATAGTAATAAAATCATAACAGATACCCTATATATAATCAATCGTTTAAGGCCTAAGCCCTACTATAGCACTCAAGTACATAAAATTTTGAAAAAAAAATAAATTGAATAATACTAGAGGTTGACAGAAATTTTTTGTTCAACAAATTCTGTTAAATAACGTAGGTGAAAGTGGCTAAGGTGCGGCTTTGAAAAGGGCGGTTAGTGTAGTGGTTATCATGATAGACTTCCAATCTGTCGACATGGGTTCGATTCCCGTACCGCTCATATCTTTTTGTTTTGCTGATTAGATAGATGGAGTTAAGATTCATGAGTTCTAAGAATATTCACAATTGTTATTTAGTTATATTTTGTAGTCCTTTAGCAAGCTGTTATGCATGCATATCAACCTAAATTATTTCGGCCGGAATTACTAACTTCCCCTAACATGATAGCCTAAACCTAATATTGGAGCAGAATACTTCCAAACTAATAGTGCATTTGGAGTACACCAAAATACTACAACTCAGCCTAATCTATGTCATTTACCGAAGACATATTGAAGTAGAGCGCCCCAGTAAGTCTTCAGGGGTGGAGAGAACGTGTACAAGGTGGTAGGTAGTTCAGTAGCAGCAAGCACCTCAAAATGCAATGATAAAGCCGCACTAAAAACACTCAGATCATATAGCGCTTTGATTTGCTACTACACTGTAGTTTAAAGTTATTTTAGCTGCTTATTCAAACGGAATGTGGTTCAAACCCTTAACTGGTGATTTCTATATTAAGTGTCGTCAATAAAGTTGTCCACTAATATTCCTATCATCAGTATTTCCAATATATATTCACCGTTGGTATTCCAATATATTCACCGTTACTATTGCAATTTATATTCATCGTTAGTATTTCCAATTTATATTCACCGTTATTAGTATTGTCAATTTATTCACCGTTATTCACCGTTATTAGTATTGTCAATTTATTCTCTCTCATACGCGTTCATCATCATTATTACTATCGTCAGTGACTCTTGACATCATCACCATTGCTATCACCGTCATACACAATTTATAGCCACCATCATTCACCAAAATGAAACTATCATTACCTCCACTCACAAGAGTTTGCGTTGCAACATTTATATCACTGTCAATAACTGTTTTAGCGTTAAGATATTCATCATTTAATTCGTTAATTTCAAATCCATCTGATAATAATTCCCCAGATGATAATCAAGAACAAAAACACGTTCCAAAATTCTCCGATATTTATATACCTTATCTAACATTGGTTCCTGGTTCTTCAATTACTTATCCTTGGGTTTTGATTGTTTCTAGTTTTGTAGAACAATCTATTTTTGAATTCTTGATAACTGGAATCACTTTGGCCTTTGCTGGTAGATATCTTGAACGCGTTTGGGGTTCTAAAGATTTAGCAATCTTTCTGGCTGTTTTATGTATAGTACCCAATTTCATTTGTTTATTAGTTTTGGGTACTACATTTGTAACTACTGGTCGAGAAAATATTCTATTTCAAGTCGTCAATGGAGGAATTGCCTTACAAGTTGGATTTTTAGTAGCATTTAAACAATTAGTTCCTGAACATTCAATTATACTCTTTCAAGGAATAGTTAAAGCACAAGTTAAATATCTTGTATTACCTGTTGTTTTAACTTATAGTATTGTAGGATTGATTATGGGTCAATTGGTCACTTTAATTCTTGCATGGTCTGGATTCTTCACTGCATGGATTTACTTAAGGTTTTATAAAATATCTTATATTGAATCTGTATTACCATTGAGTTCATCACTTACTGCTGCAGATTCCCAAAGAACTAGAATCCGTGGTGATGCAAGTGATACTTTTGCTTTAGCTAAATTCTTCTATCCGAAACCTGTTACTCAAGTTATTGCAGCTATATCGGTTCCTGTTTATTCATTAATGATAACTTTAAGAATTTGTACACCTTTTAATGATGAAGAAGTAGAGGCTAGCAATTTCCATGCAAGTTTAAGAACGAAAGGTGGACCTGGAGTCCCTGGTAATCGAACAGATGCCGATAGTGATCGTCGCAGAGCATTAGCATTACGTGAACTTGGAAATCGTTTGGAAACTCAACAACAAGTCAATAATCCATAAACATGGGCGGAAAAATGAATGGCACCAGATCTAGGCTTTCTCAGCTGATGCTGGACATCCCGGTAAAGATGGAGAATAACGACCATATCATTCTGGTGAACCTCGAAAGGAGAGGCCCTTACAGCATGCTTCACCAGCGAATAACAGGTGCATACAAAGATTAGTTATTGCACTACTCTGCACAATATAAAAGAACATGATTCTGTACTCCAGATTCTCAATCATTTTCCAGCCTAGGGGATCTCAAGAAACCTCCACCCACGATGTCGTAATCATTCTATGGAAGAATTATGCCCGCCAGACATGCATTCAAATTAATTAGCCTAGAATTATTATAGATATTCATTTAATATATTGAACATATTACATTCAGTCTGTAAAAGCTATGTGCTTCCATTACGAATGTTTCGTACAAGAGATCATTTGATTCTTCTCCGCTATAATCTCAAAAAGCATGTTAAAGAAGAGCGTTTAGTCTATAATTTTGAAAGATCCTTTTTCTTCATTTATTGATAATGGGCTTTGCAGAGTTTCATCTAAATAACAGAATGAGTAAATTTTATACTTCAAGAGAACGTTTTCCACTTCGACGCGATTCTCATTGACATCTTTTATGGCCTTTTGCCAGGCTAAACGTCTAAATCGTCCATTAGAATACAATCTTCATTTTTCTCTGAATGAGCGAATCTGGCATAATTTGCCTGTCACTATCTTCAATTGAATTCTCCAATCTGTTGACGAATTTCGAAGTTGTTAAAATTTTGACTTTTGATTTACATCAATTTTTTCAAGATAAACACCTGTAGCTTCCCCACATTTGACTCCAGCGGTTCGGGTGTTGCCTCAAACCCCGATTGTCCGCTCTGCCTCCGGCGGCTGAGGCTGTGCCTCAGACCCCATGGCTCGCTTCGCTCGTGTTATCCGTCTGTCTTCGGCGGTTAAAGCGTTACCCCGGATTGCCTTGGGAGACAACTCGAGCGAAGCGAGCCATGGGGTCTGGGGCAACGCCCCAGCTGCCGGAGGCACATCCTCGAGAGGAGCAAGCGGAGGGGCAGGGGAGAGGGAAAAAACACAAAAATGTAGTTCTAAGACTAAAAATACAGTATTAGGATTAGTACGTGGGGGAGAGGCGGGGTTAACCGATTCTACCTCGACCTCGCCAAAATCTTTGGAAAACATCATTACATGATTTAATATGAGGATCACAATCAAGATTGACAACAAAATCACCATCAGTATAAGCTAAAGATGGATCAACCTTGGCAAATTCTGAAGTAGGAGCAAATGATGCAAGTTTCTTAGTGGGGACTACCGCCAATTTAGAAAGATAGCAGGGATGCCATTGACTTAGATGATTTAGAGCCGACGTCTCAGATCTTACAAACTGATGATATCTTCGATACGATGGATCGCTCCAAAATTCTAATAAACTAGCAGCATAATCACCATTATGAAGTATGAATGAATTGGTATTAAGACCTTCAGTGTCCTGAGTAAGAATAAACCTTATATTTTCAGGTTTAGTGAATCGATAGGTTTTGATATAGTCAGTAGTTTTCACTACAGGTATACCTCTCAGCATATTTGCTTCAAGGTTTTTTGCATTTATGAATTCGTCTTCAATATCAATTAAAGGGTTCATTATGATTGACGATTGATCCAAATACCAGAAATACTTAGCTTTAGGGAACGCTAATAATGCAGCTCTCATTATAGAAAGTTTAGCCCATGAAGCACTAGATGTTTTGGAATCCATATAAAGAGGTTTGAAATCTTGAACAAATCTCATATAAGTACCATAACCATGGGCTTTAGCATATTCAACTCTGTTCTCAATAATATTGGTAAGATATTCAGGTTTATATTTCTCATAATCAATACCCATTACAACAACCACGTTAGGAGATTTCCCATGTTTACCACTATCAAAAACAAAAGAAGACGGATTTGGCCCTCCTGCTCCTGCGCCGGGATTATTATTGTTGATATTATTAGAATTACCAGGAGATACAGCACTTCCGGGCTTTTCCTTAACTTCTTTTGCATTATCATTTGGCGCTTTCTTAGGAACATTTTTACTTTTCAAGAACGCTAAATCAGCCATATTAGGTAATATTATTGGATTGTTGGTGACTTCAATATGAGTTGAATCAGCTATAATTGGGACATAATTCGAAGGGCTATTGAATATTACACCAGAAAGAATATATAATGCCAATAGAAAGAATGCTATTATGCCTACGATAGTGGTAGCTTTATCAGTTGTGATAAAAGAACTGGTATATTCAGTATATGCTGAAAATAGTCCTGATGATGATGAGGAAGTTGAATCTGATCGATGGTTGTTACTATATCTATATGAAGAAGAAGAAGAAGGACCAAATGAACCATTTCGATCATTATTTGTGTTTCCATTTATTGGATATGATGAATAAGAATATGATGGATTTGATCGATGATTTGAAGACGATGATTTCTCATCATTATCATCATCTGAATTATTATTAATAGAATTCATTTGGTTAGAGATGAATGTCTTTTCTGTGGGTGAAGATGGTATTGGTGATGGAAATAAATGATCTTCAACTGGAACTATATTTGATTGAATGAATTGAGGTAATGATACAGAAGATCTTTTTCTAGGTCGAAAATTAACTCCAAGATGTGATGAGAAATGAGTTGTTGTCATGATATATTGACAAATCAGGGGTATGAATCCGGTCTGATTGTTCGAAAATTAATACTCAAATCAATGCTTAAATTTGATTAACATGAAATTTGGACAAAACCAAACCAAACCAAAATCAAAATCAAACCTTCACCAATAAAGTTAGAGTTTGAACCAATGAGTCGGTAAAAAAGAGAGTTCACAATCGCGTACCTTTATCGCGCGTGAGAAGAAAAAAATCAAATCAAATCAAATCAAGTATTAATGACAATAACCCTCGTATATATAACCGTTTTAAAGTCAATAAATGCCTACTACTATTGTACTAACTGATAAAAGTTAATATCAATGTTCATCAAAAATAGAACATACACCTGACAAAGAAGAGGAAGAAAATACGATAACTCAAAAACAAAAAAGTATTTCCGGGGATGAATTAATTTAAATACAAACGCGTCTTCGTCCTCGTCCTCGTCGACCATATATATATATAGATATAGATAGAACCTTGGATTTGAAGAAGAATTCAAGTGTACACTATCAAACACAGACTGATACAGACAGATACAAAGCTCATGGAGAAGAAAAATTGGCCCCGTCCCACCTGTTAGTTCGACAACCTGTCTAATTGCGGCTGGTGCTGGCACTTGCGCTTGGGCTAGTGCTAGCTCCCACTTAACTGTCTGTGGGGCTGGTTCGCGCATTTCCTTTTACGGGTGTTCAGTACTGTAGGAATTTATCAATGCGGTATCAAATATGTATTCTGTATTAGGGTTTATGCACTGACCAAGCCATTAAAAAATGTACAGTACTGTACCGGGGTTTTTACCTGCTTATAAACAAGATCCAGGTACAAGGAATGCTGCATGTGTCTGCAATTACAGTAATAGAGGGGGAAGGGTCAATTGGGCCGTATAGGTTTTTAAGGTCACACTACAGGATCATACAGCTGTAACATTAGTACTATACACGTAATACATAAAAATGAACAGCTATCGGCTGGTTATATACTACATCCATGTTCGCATTTTGGCCACTCCCCGGGTTGGGTTTCATTTCTGCTTCGCTCGGGCCCATCTCTGCCTCCGGCGGCTGGGGCGCTGCCCCAAACCCCGTTCTCTCGCTTCGCTCGGGTTGTCCTCGGACTCCATATCTGCCTCCAGCGGCTGGGGCGCTGCCCCAGACCCCGTTCTCTCGCTTCGCTCGGGTTACCCCTGATTTCTCAGTTCTCTCAATTGTCCTGTACAACCTCAGTGCGGCCCATCCCGTAGTCTCGCCAGTGAGCTGCCACAGAGTCCTTTACAAGATTCTTCTTAGACGGATATACGAATGTGTGGAATGCGGCTCTTTTTCCCGAGACCTTCGTCTTGACTCCCTAACAAGGCAGGAAAGGACCCTAAGGGACGATCGTCGAAGATGGCGGTATCTCGAGCGTAGCGAGAGCTAGGGGGTCTGGGGGCCAGGCCCCCAGCTGCCGGAGGCCTGTAGATGAAGAAAAGTCACAGGTGAATGAGCTTAACAATACGAATTAGTTATCAATTAAGGGTTCAAAATAATAACGTAATTGTATAAAAGGCTGGCTACATACGGTTAATCTACGACCTTTATCCTAATATAAGATAACTATTTTTATCAACAGAATTAATCAATTATCATCAATCTTAACCATTTCATTACTTTATTAATTTTTTAATTCAATGAATATCCTAAAATTATCAATTGGCTATCTCCTAATTTTGATACGATAACAGTAATCCAACAGAATTATGTCCGGACAACCGGCAGTTAAGAAAGTCGGTAATTACGATCTCCGCTCAACATGAAAATAATGAGTAATTAAATTTATGTATGTTATCATATGCAGTGATATTAATATAGATCCAAAAGTGGAATATTAAACCCTCCACTAATGTTATCAAAATTGGTTGGGGAGAGATAGAGGGGAGAAGATGAAGATAGATTGGAAGAGCGAGTTGATTAGTCCGGACAAAGGGAGAGCAAACATGACAACCAGACGGCCGGACAACCGAGCAAGCGACAGAACGGAGTCTGAGGCAGCACTCCAGCCATCGGAGGCAATAAATATAAACCGTGACAGAATCATAGTATCCTAACTACCCGCGGAACAAAGTGGATAGATTCGGTTTGACTTCTTTTTATCTCTCTTGTCTGTTTCCGTTGGCCCGTGCGTATACTATAACGGTTTTCTACCCCACTATATGATCGACGCTTTTAGGTCTGGGGTTGTTGCATAGAATGAATATGTTAATAGTGCAGCGCATACATGCATAATCATATGGGGTCACATTGTCACTTTTATTTGTTGCTATCATACTAATTTACAGCTAGTACTGTTATATATAAGGGTTATTATTATATAAGGATTACCCCACTAATAAATAGCAGCGCTACCATCTCAGCCCATCTTTTTTAGTGCCTTCTTAGGGTTCAAAATCTGCTCCCTATTCCTCCACTCCCCCGCTTCCCCTCCTTACTCCTTAAAAACAAACAAAAACATATAAATACTAAGATCTATCCCATAGATCCAACTGGCTTTGTTCCTTTCTTGCTTCTTTTTTTTATATCTATTTATTCAATTGACTGTTATAATATATATATTGTTGTGTTTTAATATTATTTGCAGTCGGTTTTTATTTTATTTAAGATTTTTTTAGTAATTTGGGTACAAAACAGAAACAAAAATGTCGAATCCAGCTAAAGTTCCAGTGGTTGTGGAATCCCACAATGTTCAAAAGGTGGCCCCTCCAAAGGAGTTTAGAGCGTATGTCTTAGGTGGATGTTCGAGAATCAGTACGGATTTGACCCGAGCGAAGCGACCAACGGGGGCTGAGGGGGCTCCCCGGCAGAGGGCTCCTCCGACAGAGGCAGAAAGGTGGAGATTCGAATAATCGAACGCGATAGCCGGGTCTGTCGAGCAAACGAAACCTAGTAACTAACAATTTGTTTAGCAACCATCCGGCTCAACCTCATTTGGAACATTTTGGTAAATATGAAGAATTGTATAAACAATCAATTGAAGATCCAGATACATTCTTTGGAAATGAGGCACGTGAACTATTAACTTGGGATAAGGATTTTAAAACAGTTAAAAATGGTGGATTTGAACATGGTGATATTGCTTGGTTTTTGGAAGGAGAATTGAACGCTTCTTATAATGCAGTGGATCGTCATGCTCTTAAAAATCCTGATAAACCAGCTATTATTTATGAAGCAGATGAACCTGGTCAAGGTAGGATCGTTACTTATGGCGAATTACTTCGAGAAGTATCTCGAGTAGCTCATGTGCTTCATTCATTTGGTGTTCGTAAAGGTGATACGGTAGCAGTGTATTTACCTATGATTCCTGAGACTCTGTATACTTTATTAGCAATTGTTCGATTAGGTGCTATTCATACAGTTATTTTCGCAGGATTTTCTTCAGGTTCTTTAAGAGATCGAATTTTGGATGCTGATGCTAAAGTTGTTATTACGGCTGATCAATCTTATAGGGGTGGTAAAATTATTGAAACAAAGAAAATCGTCGATGAAGCTCTTAAACAAACTCCTAATGTTAAACATCTTCTAGTTTTTGAACGTACTGGTAAAAAAGAAGGATTATCTTGGACTGAAGGAAGAGATTATTGGTGGCATGAAGAAGTAGCTAAACATCGACCATATTATCCTCCTGTACCAGTTTCATCTGAACATCCCATCTTCTTATTATATACTTCTGGTTCAACTGGAAAGCCAAAAGGTGTAGTTCATGCCACTGCTGGTTACCTTTTAGGAGCTGCTTCTACATGTAAATATGTTTTTGATTTACATGATAAGGATATTTTATTTACTGCTGGTGATGTTGGTTGGATTACTGGCCATACTTATGTTTTATATGGACCTTTACTTTTAGGAGCTACTACTGTTGTATTTGAGGGTACACCTGCCTATCCTAATTTCTCTCGTTATTGGGATATTGTTGATAAACATAAGATTACTCATTTTTATGTTGCCCCAACTGCTTTAAGATTATTAAAGAGAGCGGGTTTGGCACCAATTCATCATGATTTATCATCTTTACGTACTTTGGGATCTGTTGGTGAACCAATTGCTCCTGATGTATGGACCTGGTATAATGAGAATATTGGTAAAGGAAGAGCTCATATTTGTGATACTTATTGGCAGACTGAAACAGGTTCTCATGTTATTAGTCCTTTGGCTGGCGTCACTCATACAAAACCAGGTAGTGCTTCATTCCCAGTTTTTGGTATTGATCCAGTTATTATCGATCCAATTAGTGGTAAAGAACTTCATGGAAATGATATCGAAGGTATTCTTGCTATAAGAAATCCTTGGCCATCTATTGCTCGTACTGTTTGGAATGCCCATGCAAGATATCTTGATACCTATTTCAAACCATATCCTGGATATTATTTCACCGGTGATGGTGTTGGTCGTGATCATGAAGGATTTTATTGGATTCGAGGTAGAGTTGATGACGTAGTTAATGTTTCTGGTCATCGGCTATCAACTGCTGAAATTGAAGCTGCTCTTATTGAACATCCAGCAGTTGCCGAATCTGCAGTTGTTGGTATTCATGATGATTTGACCGGTCAAGCTGTTAATGCTTTTGTTGCTCTTAAGATCAAACCTGAAGATCCTGCTGCTATTAAGAAAGAATTAATTTTACAAGTTCGTAAATCAATCGGTCCATTTGCTGCACCAAAGAATATTTTACTTGTAGATGATTTACCAAAGACTCGATCTGGTAAAATTATGAGAAGAATTTTAAGAAAGGTATTGAGTGGTGAAGAGGATTCTTTGGGAGATATCTCAACTTTGAGTAATCCTGATATTGTTCAACATATTATAGGTATTGTTCATGCTGCGAAGCATTAATAAAATAAGAATTGTTCTGTGACACTATTGGAGCTAATAATAAGTTTGTTTTAAATTTGATTTTTTGTGCTAAACATTGTTATTCTTTTTTGTTATATTTGTAATCTTTCTGTAATTTTCGAAAAAATAAAAGGACTGTAATTTAGGAGTGGTCATTTACGAACGATACTGTGTATTAGCGATTCACTGAGTTTTCTTCTCTTGTTCTTCATATAAAACGGAGGTTATTTCAATTGAAGATTTGCTTCGATTTGAAGAAAATATTTTGTCCTCCAATAGTTTATTGTAGGGTTGTTCAATTGCTATTAGCTAAGCACTGGCAGACTTATTGGGGAACGATTGATAAGATAAGGACATTGAATCCGGGGAAGAATCCTCGCCCTTCAACTCTTATCTTGCATAATCTCAGCCCTGATCCTGCTATACAACAGTTGTGAGTGGTTGGACTGATCCCAAAACAGACCTAGCTCAGCCTCCAGCGTCTGGGGGTGTATCCCCCAATTCCCCCAGCTATATCCATCGAATAGAGATTCGAACGCCAGATCCCTCTCTTCTTGGATTGGCTTCAGCCCCTCCGGAATCGATCTTGCTCTCAAAATAGACCACTTATTGCCATCTACAACTTATTAGAACCCTAAACCTTAATTGATAATCGCGTGAAGCACGCGTGATTATATAATTTAACTAATGTGCTTAAGTAATCAAACCCACTGTACAAGTTCAACTTCATTCACACATTTCCTCATTCTCTCCGTAATGATATCGGGTCCATAACAACTACCATGGTATTGGCATCATGCCTCCATCATTACCACTGAGTGAATCAGCTAAGAAGTTACTTCAACATAAATTCACAGATGAAACTAGTAAAGAATATGAAGGAACGGAGTTTGGAGGATTTGGAAAATATATAGCAAATAAAGTGATAAAGCTTCAGAATCAAGCTCAACAAGCTATCAATGATAGTGTTAATGACGGTGAAGAAGAACAGTCGAATATTTTCCGTGGGTGTATTATTTATGTCACGGGATATACTCAACCATCAATATTTGAACTAAAGAGATTGATCACTCTTAATGGAGGAATTCATGCTCAATATTTGAATGGTAAAACTTCAGTTACCCATATTGTGGCGTCATCTTTAACACCAAGGAAAAGACAAGAATTCGCTCAATTTAAAGTTGTTCGTCCTGAATGGATTGTTGAAAGCGTTAAGAATAAGAAATTATTAGCTTGGTCGGATTATCGGACAATTCAGGTTAAATCTACTGTTGTACCTCCGAAATTTGTAATTCCAAAGCAGCTTGTATCCAGAAGTGATGGTATTAGTAGTACAACGACCACCACTTCCTCTTCAAAATCCCTGTTCAAATCCCCCAGAACGTCTCCTTCAAGATCTGGAAATTCTTTGCCCCAACATGCTGGTCTTAAACTTAGTCCCGTAAAGGTACCTGAAAAATTTAAGCCCGTGGCTACTGTGGTAGACGCTTTTCCATCAAATGCCGTTGAGAGCAAAATTGAGCTTTCTTCAAAGCGACCGAGATCTGATGATGGAGATGATGGTTTAGAAGACGATCTTGAAATACAAAAGTGGTTACAAGATCCTGAAACGAAACGACAAAAAAAGGGATCTACCAATCTGAATGATAAGGAAGGAGAAGAGTCAGATTCAGAAACACAACCAGAATACGATATAGATTTGGAGCAGATTATAGAACAACATAATGATAAGGAAATGCCGTATGATCCGAATGAGTCTGTTCAATATCCTCAACGACGAATCGATTGTTTAGATCCGGATTTTATTCCTTCATACTATCGGAATTCCAGACTTCATCATCTAAGTATCTGGAAGGCAGACTTGAGAAGGAAATTTTTGAATCTTGCAAAAGAACAAAATTCAAGAGCATCATCCCCGATGTCGTCTTCTTCTAGAATAATATTTCATATCGATTACGACTCGTTTTTTGTTGCTGTAGCTCTTCTTCAACATCCTCATTTGCGAGGCAAGCCAGTATGTGTGAGCAATGGTGGATCGGCTAATGCCGATGTTGCAAGTTGTAATTATATAGCTCGGAAATTTGGAGTCCGTAATGGTATGTGGATTTCTTCAGCTTTAAAAAGATGTCCTGAATTAATTTCTGTAGCATATGATTTTCCTGCTTATGAAAAAGCTTCTTCTGCCTTATATGATACTTTACTTGAATTTAAACCAGATATCCTATATCCTGTATCCGTGGATGAAGCATTAATCGACATAACTTCCTCATTCTTGAATGTTCTGGACGATGAAAAAAAGAAAAATAATAATAAGGCCGTTGACGCTGCCACTGTGAATGAAACTGCTGTAATGAATTTAGCTAGTAGGCTCCGTAACAGAATTAGGGAAGTATCAGGTTTAGAAGCAAGTATAGGTGCGGGTCCTAATGTTCTATTGGCCAAAGTTGCTCTTCGATTAGCCAAACCGTCTGGTCAAAAATATATCTCAGAATCAAAAGCTGCTCACACGCTTGACGATGTTCTTATTGAGGACCTTCCAGGAATTGGCCGTCACATTTCAAACAAGATTATGGAGAAGTTCAAAATCCGCTTTGTTGGTCAAATTAGATCTTCGTGCAAAAAAACTGATCTTGAGGCACTAATAGGCAATAAAGTAGGTGCTAAGCTCTATGATTATGCATTTGGATTGGACGATACCGATATTTCAATTATTTCAGGACCTAAATCAATTGGCGTTGAGATAGCGTGGGGTATCCGATTACAGAATGAGCAAGAGGTTGATAAGTTCTTATCAAATTTGGCACTTGAATTATGTCAACGTATGGATCGATCTAATATGAAAGGGAAAACACTTATCTTGAAAATATTTCAACGAGCTGCAGATGAACCTCGAGAACCTCCAAAGTACATGGGTTGTGGTGTCTGTGATATCTATTCAAAAACTCAGGTTCTAGAAACTGTCACAAGTGAGCATAAGGTTATAACTCCAGTTATTCAGAACTTGATTCGTACATTTGGATGTCCTTGGATGGATTTAAGAGGTGTAGGTATTCAGATGAAATTGGAAGATGAGCAGGATGAGAGCAACAATAACCCTGATAATACTAGACCAGATAGAAATCAAAGTACTATATCTCAAGCAATGCGAGGAGAGCGAGAACAACAAACTGATGTATTACTGCCAGTAGAACCAATTGCTGATGACCAAGAAGAAGTTTCGCCTTCTAAAAAAATTCGTAAAAAGATGCAACTCATCCCAATTATGCCTCGTCCTAGAAGAAACCATACTACATTCACGCAGCTGTCTTCGAAAATAGATATCAATGTCTTAAATGAACTTCCGGCGGATATCAGAAGAGAAATCCTTGATCATGCGGGTCTCTCGGATTCGGGGAGATACCGATCTTCTCGAGGGGGAGCAAGTAGGTTACCACGACCAACTATTTTGACCCTGTCTGGATATATACCAATTGATTTCTTTGGAAGAATCAGTGCGGGTGATATCAGAAATTACGTCATCCAGTGGATCGAGTCAACTATGCCTTCTGGTCTTCCGCATTATGATGATGTATGTGTTTTCGAGAAATATATTTTTGATGTTATTGAAAAGGATTCCAATTGGAGCAAAATAGTTAATCTACTGCAATGGATGAATAGATATGTGAAAAGCATGAAAAATAGTGGAGAATGGGTTACATTAGTAGAAATTTATACCCGGATCGCGCAATACAAGCTGTTGGACAGAAGAGGTATTAGAGTAGTAATTTGAGTATTGTAGAAGTTATATAATGAATGAATGATGTTATTTTTGACTACTTCTCTAGAGGTAGAATCAGAGTGTGAATAGTGTATTTTTTATGTCTTAGATATATAATTGACGAGACGATTGAGATTAATGTCTTTTATTTGGCAACTAAAATACGAAGAGTATTGGAATGACCAAGACCTCCAGTCCAACCTTGGATAACAACAACAGTTTCACCTCTGTTCAAAATACCAAGGTCAATACCTTGTTGCATACCCCAAAGAAGACGCTCTTCAACATCTTCTTGCCATTGTTTAGGATTAGAAGCACGAGGCTTGTCATAAACAAAAGGATACACACCACGATATAAATGACAATACCTAGCAGCAACATCATTTCTGGTAACCATAAATATAGGACAATTAGGTCTATATTTAGAACAAAGACGAGCAGTTGCACCACTAGTTGATAATACAATAATAGCTTTTGCTTGTTGTTCAAAACTAGCAGCAACAGCAGCAATAGCTACAGTTTCAGAAGTAGAGGTAGGTAAAGCAACCAAAGAACGAATCTCATTAAACAATGGCTGGTAAGCAATTGCCTTTTCAGCAACAATAGCAGTTTCATGCATCATAGAAACAGCTTCAATTGGATATTTACCTTTAGCAGTCTCACCAGATAACATGACACAATCAGCACCATCTAGAATGGCATTACCAACATCAGATACTTCAGCACGAGTAGGACGAGGATTATAAGTCATGGATTCTAACATTTGAGTAGCACAAATAACGGGCTTACCTGCTAAATTACATTTAGCAATGAGTTGCTTCTGAACAATAAATACCTTTGAAGCAGGGATTTCAATACCTAAATCACCACGGGCAACCATAACACCGTCAGTCTCTTTCAAGATATCATCAAAATTATTAACACCTTGTTGATTTTCAATTTTAGCAATAATTTGAATACTTTTCCCATCTTCACCTAACACTTCACGAATAGCTTTAATATCATCACCAGTACGAATAAATGAAGCAAATACCATATCAACATTATTCTTAACGCCAAATCTTAAATCAGCTTTATCTTTTTCAGAAAGAGCTGGTAAATCAACATCAGTACCAGGTAAATTAACACCTTTATGAGATGAAATATTACCATTGTTAACAGCACGAGCTTTAATAGTTTCATCATCAACAATTTCCAAAACTTCAAATGAAAGAACACCATCATCAACATAGATAATACGACCAACCTTAATTACTTTGGTGATATTTTTATAATCAATATACATAACTTGATCATCACACTTCTTGGCATAAGCCTCATTGGTAGTCAAAGTTATAATATGACCAGATTTAATTGGATAATCACCACCATTAGCAGTAGTACCAGTTCTAATTTCAGGACCCTTAGTATCCAAAGCAATAGCTAAAGGGCGACCAGGATAAACCCGAGTTGATTCACGAGCATTATCAACGACTGATTGATGATATGAATATTCACCATGAGAAAAGTTCATTCGAACAATGTTTAAACCAGCTAAATGTTAGAAAATTGATTAGAAGAACACTCCACCCTCTATACCCGCCCCACCCGCTTCGCTCGGGTGGTCTCCCCTCAGGGGGTTCTGCAGGTTGTGATAATACGTATGACATGATGTGCGGCTCAAGAGTTTTTCCGAGACACCCAACAAAGAAATAAAAAGTTGATCCGTTGGGAGAGATAAAAAAGCAATAAAAAAGTAATACGTAGTGACGTAAATACTGTAATACAGACACACACACGCACGTATGTACAGTAAGTTATTAGAGAGGGGTAAGAAATTTATGGTGATAAAAAAATGGGTTGTAGTGGGGGTAAAAAAAATTTCATATCAGGAAATGGAAAAAAGAGTATTGAAAATGAATAAGAATGCTAGTAGATATAATGGTGGATAATGATATTCATCTGTTTCTTCAATAGTCATGGTGTGAAATATAACAACGGGAATTTTCCTTATAGATCTGATCTGAGTGGTACTTTTTGGGGGTTGTCTCCATGCAAAGATAAGTTCTTCAATTGAAATTTGGAGAATAAGAATTGGTATAAATTATTAAAGTCGTAAATGATGCCGGGGTCCTCAATCAATTAGAAACAGTCAAATTCATGATAATCAGTTCTTATCCTCTGATTGTCAATTGGATCAACTTTAAACTCATTATTGGACATTATATAATTCAAACTCACCTTTTCTCAATTTAACCATCATTTCCACACTATTAGAATTAGGCCCTAAAATGTTAATACGTGAACTTATATTTATCGGCAGCTTGGGCGGTGGTAGAAGTTCTCGAGCGAAGCGAGAGCTAGGGGGTTTGGGGGCTACGCCCCCAGCCGCCAGAGGCAAAATGAGGAGGGAGACTATTCGATTCACCGACCGCTGTCTCCTCTTCCATACTTGAGAAATATTGTGTGACACTCAAAATCGTATCCGTGGATAGAGGACGATTACACAATTTGATAAACTCAACCAATCACTAGAAAACCAACCACAAGATCCAATCCATTTATTACATACCGATAGTTCCAATAATAGAAGAACGACGGAAATTCTTCGAAGGAAGATGTTCGGTGTCCAAAGTAGATAACCATTGAAGGTTTGAAGAAGGATTATTTGAACTATAAATCATTGTAAGTTATTTCTGAAATAATAATTAGAAAAATAATAATAGAAAATTAATTCTAAATTTATTCAAATTAATTGATTGTTCTTAAAAAAAGAAAAAGAACAAAACAAGAAGTAGTGGTGGTATATATATGTAAAAAAGAAGAAGCAGGTGGTTGTGGTTGTGGTGCCTCAAAAGCCTCGTGTGAGGAAGAAGAAGAAGAAACCCTTGAACCAGCATTTTTTTTTTGGGTTTTCTTGTGGCCGTGCGCGTGGTGGTACGTGCATAAAGTGGAAAAATTGCTAGGTTTTTGGTACATCCGGTACATCAAGATGCATAAGTACAGTAGTAAGGTACCGGTACAGTAGTAGTGGTAGCTATACAACTGTACAAATTAGGCAGTTGGCTGTAGACATCCGTTACCTACCTTTTTACAGGATTAACAAGACAGATCAGATAGATGGATAGAGAGGTAGATAGGGAATTGAAGTAAATAGAGAAATAATTGACTGTTAATGGGTGGGTTCCATTGATTATATTTAAGATGGTGGGTTAAACTGTTTATATTTAATATATATGTAGAACAGTAGATTAGCCATTATTGGGCCCTTGTATGATGACTAGATGGGTAGGTGGTAGGAGTAGAAGGGTAGTGGTATATGTAGGCGGATAGGTTGGTAGGTGGTAGGTGAGGTGGGTAGGTAGGTGGGGATGTGTGGATAGGGTGTGGTCAGAAGATAGAGTGCACAATGGGTTGATCAATCAATAGCCACAAACAAAACATTCACTTCTTGGGTCGCTACTTGTGGGTGATAAACCACACTACTATTAATATTCAGTTAGTCTTAGTGACTTCAATCACTCCACCAACAGGAATTAGTTTACAGATAAAGGAATAAATAGCTGAGACATTTTAAAAAATAATACGTAATATGAATTTAGTAGTTGTCCGATGGCTCCGGAGATCAGGTATAGCTTCTCGAACGTAGCGAGAGCTAGGGGTCTGGGGGCTACGCCCCCAGCCGCCAGAGGCAGACGACCCCGCCCTAATATATTGGGGGGAGGAGTCAAGTTACTTTTTATAGAGTCGCGTATAAAAAAATACTAACGTTAGATGGCCGGTCGGCCTGTCCTGCTGGGCTTGAACAAGAATGAATGGCGGCAAACGTCGATTGTGTATGTTTCAAAACAATTAGGGCCTTGCTGGTTTTCTGGGCTGGAGTTGGGCCAGATTGGGGGTTTATGGGTGGTTTCTCACCTTGAACTTTTAAATTTTTATTTCTTCAAGGCCCGTTGTTCTGCCAAGATGGATAACGGATTATTAGAACCAACCAACGACTCACCTGTTCGACAATCGGTAGAGCCATTTTTGGAATCTACCGGTTTAGGAAGTATGCTTGTGGCAGGCGTGGCCGTCGCGGTTGATCGGGGATATCTGCCGTAACTATGTTGTTGCGGGGTCCAAGCAAGGCTGGTGTTCTGCATGGGTAATTAACCCAACCGATTTGGTTGTGTTACATTGAGTTAGGTTTTAACTGGTTGTAAGGCCGATGGTACCAACTTGCGGTAGAGCTCTACTTCACAGAGCGAAAGATTGAACTGCTAAGGGCCGTCCGCTGCTTTTTCTAACGACTGCCAATTCTAGTTGTAGAAGCTAGTTAAGAAATTTTATTTGGCAGCTGTTAAGGAGTACGTGGGGTGTCTTATGGATCCCTTGTCAATTTACTTTTCAGCAGGATATCCAGTGAACTCCCCCTCCCCTCCCCAGAACTAGGTTGACATGTCAGATTCAACACGAATAAACACCATCATTACGATCTCTTATTAGCTCGATTATGCCTCTGGCGGAAACCCTAGCTCGAGCATAGGTCAGTTTCGTCAGTTTCATCTATCAGCTCTCAAGGACAGCGACAGGATGGGTAGTCTAGGCTACGCCCCAGTCGACCGAGGGGGCATCAACCATGTAATACGTTATAAGCTCCTTCAACTTGCATTCATCTGCCATTCTGGGCATTCTCTTGAACTTTTTCAAAATATCTATTGCCCACTTCCCCTGAATCCTCGATATTGTAATATATTTCGCAATTACTTGTATTAGAATGCTATTAATCCTTATTTAATGTATCATGTCATCATCCCTAACCCAATTGAAATATTCATCGGCCACGCCAGCACCAGCCAACCAACCAACCAGTGGCCTTTGGCAGGGCTGGGCATGTTTTTTTTTGTTCGAAATTTTTTTCTTCCGACTCCTTCTTCTCTTTCTTTTTCTTCTTTTCTTTCTTTTCTCCTTTTTCTCCTTTCTTCATCTATTTTTGATCCTGGAAAGCAGAGAAATTAAAAATGGCTGACGAAAGAACTTTTATTGCTATTAAGGTAAGCAATTGTTATGTCAATTGGAAGTTATTTTATCACCTCATTGTTGAGGGTCTCACGGCGCTCGAGAATTGATGTGGTGCCCAGCTATGGAATAGATTTCTAACTCTTTTAGCCCGATGGTGTTCAACGTGGACTCGTTGCTCCTATCCTTAGCAGATTCGAACAACGTGGTTTTAAGCTTGTTGCTATCAAGCTTACCAACCCATCTGAGGAACTTCTCCGTGAACATTACGAAGACCTTCAAGCTAAACCTTTCTTCGCTGGTTTGTTGAAGTACATGCGTTCCGGCCCTGTCCTTGCTACCGTTTGGGAAGGTAAGGATGTTGTCAAGCAAGGTAGAGTTATTTTGGGTGCTACCAACCCTCTTCAATCTGCTCCTGGTACTATCCGTGGTGATTTTGCTATTGATGTTGGCCGAAATGTTGCCCATGGTTCTGACTCTGTTGAATCTGCCAACCGTGAAATTGGTTTGTGGTTCAAGAAGGAAGAAATCATTGAATACAAGCCTTCTAACATTGGTTGGATCTACGAATAATTTTATTCTCACTGTTTCGAAAATAGTCGTAGTTTTAAAAATATAAAAAGATTTCTGTCTTACCCGAATGTGTCTGCTTCCGACGGTACGTAGCTCTCGCTGCGCAAGAGAATTCTCCACTATCATCTAATAAAAACGAACCTGGGCAGAGCTCCAGTCATGGATATGAATAAAACGGGTACTGGACCATCCCAGGAAAAAAAGAATAATTGTATTATAACTAACTGTTTATAATTTGGACTTAAATTTCGAATCACGCTCAACAGTACATTTGATTAAACCATTAGGATCAGATTGAGGAGCATACACTCTAGCATCAGCACCTGTATTCTTAAGACCTTTGTGCCAAGACAAATTTATTTCAAAATAATGTTTGTTAGGTAATTCGTAATGAACAGATTCTACCAATGGAGCAACCTCCAAAATTTGTTGAGACATATTATACATCGTGGCTTGTACAGATGCAGAATTTTCAAGAGCAAAAGTTCTCAAAGTAATCTCACGAGCTTTAGAATAAGTTTGATCAAATACACCTTGATTAGCCAATCTAGTGATTTGATTAAGATTGTTAATATTTGATGAAAACCATTTCCAAGATGCATCAACATCAGTCGACAAAATTCTATCACGAGATTCAGGTAATGTCGTAAAATCGCATTTATTATAGCCATAAAACATTGAACCAGTAGATTTCAATACAGTCAATCCTTTAATTCCAGAACTAATAGAAAAACTCGAACCTGGCTTATCAGTCTTTGTTATCTGAGCAATTCTGGTTTCTGCACCATCTTGAATAAATGAATGAGGATGTAATTTACCATCAACTGCATATCTTGTCCAACGATATTGAATAATCGAAGCATGAGCAGAATGAATATGAGAATATTTGGTAACAAAATGATTAGTTAAAGTAGCACCAAATAATTCAATTGGCCAAACTTCTGTTTGTCTTGCTAAGATATGAATAGTATTTTTGACTGTATCAGTAGGTACAATAGAAGAGTTATCAGCTTTGGTATAAGACTCTTCAACTTCACCTTCCAAGAGAAGACAAACTCTAATTTCAATTACATCTTGTTTATTAGAATCGGAAGGATCCTTTCTAACTTTAAGGACTCGAACATTATCTTTTCCATAAATAGCTTGAGTCAACATTTTGTTTATACAATTATAGGTTTAGACTTGTGAGATCTCACGACTTGTCACTGCGTGAAATAAAACTTTGAAGAAATGTTGGAAGAACTTTTGAAATATATATATTATAAAATATAAGTTGATATAATCGTCTGATCTGATCATACGACACTATCTTCACAACCAAGAAAAAAAAATCTATTGGCTTAAGATCAAATGTCGTCGGCTCTTCTTATCAATCGTCGTCTGTTGGCTATTGGTTGGCTCAGTCTCTGCCCATCGGCTTCCCATGGCTATTTTTGTTATCAGTTTCCCTAACCTTAATTCTTATGGCCGCGGAAAATGACCCGCCTGCAGCTGGGCGGACTGAGGATCCGCTCTGCCCCAGAACTTCCGGCGTATTGTTTTTTGGTTCAGTCATCAGATCAAGAGAGAGAGAGAAAGGTGGCCCATATCAATTATATAATTCTGTTCAATTGCTTCTGAGCGAAATTATTATTAGAAATTTATTCTAATGTTATTCATCCAACTGACTAGAACTAGACCCTGCAGCTATTTTTTCACTAGCGGTTAACCGGTTAACACTAACATTAACAGTAGTCTATACTCAACATTATGTTTAATTGATCATATGTATATTCAACATTATATTTAATTGATCATTCAAATGTCTCCTGATATTATTTTCTTTCAATTAATTTGATTATATTCTCTCGTTTGTTCTTTTTGGAATGTTGACCCGTTGGCAAGAGTTATTCACGCCAGTTGTTACCGCCGGCATACCGCGGGTATCCCGGTTCGTTGGTATGTCACCCATTAGGCTCGAGTTGAATTTCGAGTACGGTAGAGACTACGGGATAAATCGTCACTGTCCCTGTGGCCAAAAGCACTAGCTCTCACTACGCCGAGAAAACTATACCATCACCAAAACCCGAGCTAAGCATCACCCGAAGACTCTGGCTTACTCTCCAGCTGCCGGAGGTATTGCGGATGTCATCATCATCATAATGAGAACTAAACTAGAGGAATATTGAGAACAGAGAGAGATAGTAAATGTGGCATATTGAATTCTTTTATTCTCTCACAAATGTTGTTTGACTAGTGTATGCCAAAAAATACGTTTAGATTTGTCTCAATAAAGATTAGATAGCGGTTGGGGCAATATCCTATTAAGGAAATTTTCTATAGATTATCAATGATATCCAGTTCAATTCTTATCGATCTAATCAGTCGCTCTGTTTTTCCATAGTTTTTGAGTAGTATTCACTTAAACACTATATTTCCTAAATCTTCTCTGTTTATTTCATCGTTGTCTACTTGTTGTTAGTCAATCTTCCAGTGCATACTTCGGTCTCTTATGCGTTGTAACTCTGCAAAAACACAATTCACGGCTATCCACTCAACTTCACATCTCCTCAGAATAGTAGTGGTACCTATTTGATTGACGTCTCTGGGCCTATTCAGCCTCGAGTGAAGCGAAACATGGGGTCTGGGCCAGCCGCCAAAAGCAGAACCATAGTCGCATCAGCTGATTAGAAGGTCGAAAGCTGAGAGATATAGCTTGCAAGGCAAGGCCCTACTCCCAGAAAGATAAATGGATAAGATCTTAACTTCAAGCGAAGCGAAAGTCTAAACCGAAATACGCTATCACCACAATGATCATTCTCCATTCGGTTCAATATCTATCTGTTACCTATACTCTGCCACAATTTCTTTATAGTTAAAAAGGAACATTTTGTGCCGCTCCCCCAATTTAAATCTAGCGAGTCCGAGGCCTGGGCTGTGGGGCAGAGTATCAAAAATGGTCAATTATACAACAGCCAAAAAATATCCTAACAGGAAGTATCAAAATGTACCAGTTATACATCAGTTGTCGCCCGACAACCGTCCGAAGTAAGCAAACTTACCCCGGTTCTTATGAGCTTTAAAGGCGCGGGATAGAGTGGGGCCCTTACCCCGCGATCATGAAATTAATATTTATCCTCTCCGCTTTTTTTTTCATTATCTTTCTTCTTCTCCATATTCAACTTCCGTCTCTCTTCTCTCTCTTTTTCCTTCAGTTATATTTGTTAGACGGAATCATCACAATATAAATTAGTTATTATTATTTGTGAATATAGAGTATTCGGATAAATTTTTTGACTGAAATACGTATATACTACACTAAGATCCATCAGATCTCTTTGGAAGACTTTGAACTATTGTTTAGAGATAAGGAATACAATAATCCTATTCCGAATTAGGACGTTTGAAGAATAGGAAGAAACGAAAAACAAAGAAATAATTAGATCTGACTTGGAAAGACCTCGCCCCGGAATATTCCAGTAAGGCAAATAAGAAAGCTGGCAGGACTCGATCAACGTTTTCCTCTGACTCTGATCTATTTTTCGGTTAGAGTTATAGAAGAACTTCTTTTTCCACCAGTTGACTGGTCCACCCGTGGCCTCCGGGAAAATTGTACCTTCCAAAGTCAGTTTATTAAGCATGTCATCAGAATCATCATTATCTCATAAACCTGCTCATAGGCGGAATCGTGTAGACGCTGCATTATCAATAGATGAATTCTCCGAGGATACAGAAGTAGCTACTAATTTCACTCCTCCCGTCGCTCCAATAGTAGCAGCATCATTAAACACATCATCCTTAACCACTAATAATAATCAAATACTATTGCCTTCTGCTAATATTACGACATCTTCAACCGCTGATACCACTCCGAAGTCCTCTTATAAAAATAAACAAAATCTTGATTATGTTATTCGAAGTGGAATTGCTGGTGGGTTGGCTGGTTCAGCCGCTAAAACTCTTATTGCTCCATTAGATAGAGTCAAGATTTTATTTCAAACTTCAAATCCTGAGTTTCGTAAATATACTGGGTCATGGATTGGTTTCTATAAAGCAGGAAAGCATATTGTGATCTCTGAAGGTCCTTTAGGTTTATTTAGAGGTCATTCTGCTACTTTGCTTCGTATATTCCCTTATGCTGGTATCAAATTTATTGCATATGAACAAGTTCGTAACATTCTCATCCCAAATAATGACTATGAGACTTCAGTTCGAAGGCTATTAGCTGGATCATTATCGGGAGTGTCGTCTGTTTTTTGTACTTACCCTCTAGATTTAATTCGGGTGAGATTAGCATATGATCATAAAGGAGCAGTGGTAGCAGCTAGTCATTTGACTGGTAAGAGCCAACATTCTTCGTCTTTACCTAAAGGACGTTTAATAAATATTGTGAAGATTATTTATAACGAGCCTACTGCGGCATCTTTTTCTCCTTCTACTTCTGCGTCTGTTTCTTCTTCTTTATTAGGGCGAGTTGGTAACTTTTATAGAGGGTTTACACCGACAGTTCTTGGAATGATCCCTTATGCTGGAGTGTCATTTTGGGCCCATGACTCCTTTCATGATATATTTAGATCAAAATTATTAAGATCAGTTGCTGTAGATTACTCTATGCCTCCGGCTGAACATTTAAATTCAACAACCTCTAGGCATCCTCTTAAAGTATGGGCTCAGTTAGCAGCCGGGGGTCTTTCAGGGCTTTGTGCTCAGACTGCTTCATATCCTTTGGAGGTTGTGAGAAGAAGAATGCAAGTCAGTGGAGCTATTGGTAATCATCAACGTCAGCGAATGATATCAACTGCTGTTACTATAATCCGTGAAAGAGGAGTTCAAGGTTTATTTGTTGGCCTTACTATAGGCTATCTAAAAGTTATTCCTATGTTTGCATGTTCTTTCTTTGTGTATGAAAGGGCCAAAATTCTCATTGGCATATAGCCAGGCCGTTGTCGATTCCTTTGCTTTGCGCTTCAGAAATTACGGATTTAGTCAGGGTCGGAGAGGATTCATTGTAGATATTCACATACATATAGGTACACGCGTAGCATTATTGCATTTTATGAATGACATTAGAAATCAGAATTAATTTTAAATCACTGGGGTTCTGACTCGATTCAGAGCGCCAACCCTCTCAACCGGGCTCTATGATACTCCAGCGTAGCGAGAGCTGGGGGAACGCAGGACGGACAGTCGCTTATAGAATGCTGATCATAAAATTACATATATACATAGATCAATCAGATTATCGGAATTTGTCATACCACAAACCCAAATCTAACCTTTTATTAACATTATCAATAATTTCCGGGGAATAAACCTCTTGTAAGGTTTTACCACCTTTCAAGATTTCTTGCTCATGTTTCTTTTGTTGCTCTTTACTGACAGGAACAATATTACCGATTCTCATAGGTTTAGATGGGTCCCATGTAGTTAATACTATTCGATTGCATTGTCCTGAAATGCTTTTACCTCTGAAAATCTCCTCTATTAAATATTCTACATCATTGAGATCAATAGGAACATTAATGGCTTCTGGCCATCCCATTCGAGCTGCTTGACCAATAAGACTTTGCATGGCACTATCATAAAATTTAATCCGCTGTTTTCCTGCCAATGAATAACCACCTAATACAGGATCATAGACTGTAGTATATCCACCTAAAAATGTCAATAAATGAGTTGCAATTGTTAAACCAAAAATAGCCGGTAACGGACCTAGAACTGGAAGAATCCTAACTCGAAAATCTTGTAATACAGACAATTCACCGACTTTACCTTTTTCAAATTCAGATTCATCTAATTCAAGTAGTTTTGCTTTATCTTTACCTGGTTTTTCTGCCGAAAAAACCACTGGAATCCCAGTGGTGATCCCCTTTAAACGAAGACGACGTCTTGTAGATCTAGATAAAGGATCTTCAATTGTCATTGATATATCAGCAACTCTTATTCTAGTAGGATCCGCTTTACATCCAGCTCCCATAGAACTTATAACTTGTATTTTATTTGTATAACAGTATTCAAGTAAATCAACCTTGGTATCAATATTATCAATACAATCAACAACAAACGTTGCTCCTTCTAAGAGATCAGCCGATTCCTTTGTCCATAAAGCTATCACTGGATCAATTTTAGCCCAAGGGGCTACCTGCTTTAAATATTTGGCAACGCTTTCAACCTTAGGTGTTCCTACATCAGCCAAAGTAGCCGTTGCATGTCTATTTAAAGATGATAAAGTTACTTGATCGAAATCAATTAATTTGATATCAGCCACTCCTGATCTCACTAACATGGAAGCTACCCATGATCCAACCCCACCAACTCCGACTACCACAACTTTAGCAGCTCTAATTTTACTGACTCCATCTTTACCAAGAAATGCAATATTACGAGCAAGTTGTTCATCTATAAGTTCTTCTTTATGATCCAATCTGGTTTCCAATCCGGTTTCCAATCCTGGTACGATCCCACCTTCTACATCTTCTATTCCAATAGATGATAAAATCCTATGATTATCTGATGCTTGGGCTTCATGTTTAGCTTCCAGAGCTAACTGATTCAATTTTCGAGATTGATTCCATGCTTGAAGAATTAATGTGGATGCTATTCCGAATGCTACCCCAGTTGCAGCAGCAGTTATTATGATTTCAGATTTCAATCTATTCATTTTTTTTCAACAACCCCCATAAGACTAGATGATATATTCCTCCTCCTCTCTATCTACTCTTGAATTAAATCAAATCAAATTAAAAAAAGTTATATATTCTAAGGATCCTCAGGTCTTGATCTTCAAATTTTTTTTCCAGATTTCTGTATACATTTGGAGATGCGGCGTGGGTGAAATTTCTGTATTTATTTCGTGATGAGGTGTGTGCGGCGTGTGAGGCGTGTGAGGCGCCACGTGACTAGCGGATGACAGATCGATCTACTTCCGCGGCTGTCACTCCTGTCACTCATCACTCCCGCCCCCTATTTTGTCTCCGACGCGGGAGAATATCATCCCACCACTCGCTTTGTTCGGGTTTTGTCATTGCCTTTTTTGAAACCTCATGAGCCACATAAGAGGTAAGCGATACCCGTCGTCTGGATTTTTTTACTGATAGGGCAATTCACGAACTAAATGAGAGTTAATCCTGCGCGCCATGCAGGTGAGCGCCTGCAGAAGGTGTAACTAGATGCCGTCTCCGCCAAACGCCTACTACACCTGTAGCTACCCGCGCTTCGCTTCAAATGTAAACAGGAGCCATCGAAAGAAGGTTTAACCCGAGGAACAGAAACCACATTTTGATTTACTTTAAAAAGTGGGGCTCGGCACAGTTAAACGCAGAAGAACATCCTTCCCGCCCAGGGCTGGCATGTCGGCGCTGGCAATTTTAACTCCATCACGTGGATAGATCGAAGATATTTATAAATCTTATCTTATCAGGAAGCTAAGGAAAAACTTAAATTTAGCCAAGCTGTAATTCATCACGAACTTAATCGAATAAGCTTAGCAGCAATGCTGCAGCATATCGTTTAATAATTCTTGCCACTCGTTGGTTAACCTCCAATTCTCGGATCCTGAATCCCGTACTGGTGTGTCGGTCTGCCGATAGCTAAGCTTCGAGCGTCGACGTTGATGCGATGGTAGGGTACCCACCTTCGTCTTCATACGATGGCTGGATATCAACATTTATATTCCTCGCGTGGCTCGACGATCTAGACCTATCCTCTATCTGAATCTGTCGCCGCAAGCTCTATTAACTCACATATGCTGTGGGTTTGGATGATACTAGGAGACGGAGCCTCAGGTATTCGACCCTTTCGGGTTTGAATCCGTATGGGGTCTGCGGGAATTCTCGAGCAGAGCATAATGAATGGTCGATACTCCAGAGGGGTTTCAGCGAGTGGGGCGGTAATCCTTTCCCGTTTTGAACTTCTCGAGCGGAGATACCTACAGATGGAGATTACACCCCTGAGCCAGCCCGAGACTGGACCTGGAACCCACAACATCAATTACAAAATTAATTTTATTAAGATAACAACATATTAAGATCAATAAACAACACACACACACACACACACACACCCATTTTGCCCGCCATATAGGACTAAGGCCATAGACTCTTTTGCTCTTTGTAGAGAATAACTATGTCATTCCATTCCAAAAAAAAAAGACACACAGAGACATACAATAAAATAGAAAAAAATCAATCAAAACCCGATAAAACAAACAAATAAATTAAACAATAAAGCAAATAAAAGGATTGGCGGTGGATAAAACAGACAGCAGAAATCAGAACCAGGACCGATCAACCAAGCTATAATAAATAAAATAATAATAATAATAATACTGTACAATTAAGACACAGCGGATGATATAAAATTTTTTTTGGTACCCCCGTTTATATCTCTCTCAACAACTTTCTGAAATTATGACATCTCTTCCCTGTAATATTGAGAAGGCTCATAATTAGGTGGTTGCTGGAGAGTGTAAGGCATATTATGAGATTGATGATTAAGATGATGATTCATATGATTCATATCTCCATACATTGGCATACCAGAAGGATTTGGGCCACCACCACCAACAGATGGCCTAGAAAAATAACTATTCACTGGTGAGGTGGAATGAACAGAAATAGGACTAGGAGGTAATGGAGGTAAAAGAGTACCAGTTGGAGGTGGTCTTGATAAAGAAGAAGAATATGAACCACCGGAACCTGTTGAATAAGCAGGATTCATAGAACTTGTTGAATAAGAAGGATTACTTGAAGTAGTCGAATAAGAAGAATTGGGTGATGTGGCTGAGTAATTAGAAGAATTAGAAGAATTGTTACTATTACCAGAACCAGTGGCTAAAGCCATGGCTCTTTCCTTCTTACGTTGTTTCCAAATACGACGAGTCTCTCTGAATTCATCAGGAGTACGTTTATTACCATGTCGTTGCATTGTAACATGAGCATTAAGGTGATTCAAAGTACCATAAGCTTTTGTACATTCAGGGAAATTACAGTTGTATATTCTTTCGATTTCTTCATATTTACGACGAGGTCGTTTATTATTCTGAGAAGTTGGAAGCGATACAAATTCATAAACAGTACCATTTGAAGAATTACGATGATGATGATGAGAAGATACTGAAGATACTGAAGAACCTTCAGTTCTTTCACCAGAACTTCTTCTTCTATGAGCTGAATTGGTAGCGGCGGCGGCGGCGGCAGCAGCAGCAGTAGTAGAAGATGACGTTGGCATAGGCATGTGATAACCACCATTAGTAGCCCCTGACATAGATCCAGAAGAGAAATGACCACTAGTGAATCCAGTACCACCACTAATACCTGGGACACCACCAGTAGCATTTGAACCAGTTACATTTGAACGAGATCCAAACAATTCATCTTGAACTGGATAATGATGTTGTTGAGAAGCAGCAGTATAAAAGGTTTCAACAGGAGATCTTGGAGGTTGACGAGGATAAGAAGATGGAGCATTTGGTAGAGTAGGAGACATCATAGGATGATGATGAGTACTAGAATGAAGTTGATGGTCGGGAGGATTACTCATGGTGTAGCCTGACATGTTAGAAAAAAGAACACGGGAAAAATTAATTATGAAGGGTATAGAGAGGTATTAGTAGTAGTATTAGCCAACAAAAAATCACAATAGATATTTAAAATCGAATAGATGATAAAAGCCAAATAAGATATTAGTTGTTCGATATTAGTAGTTCATTAAAGTAGTAACAAAAATCAAGTTCACAATCAATTAGATGGAATAAATTTTAAACAATTATTTTCAAAATTCTTTAAATTTATCCTAATTCAATTCAGTCTTAGCCTTCTTCCCAAGTTCTTATATATAAAAAATTTAGGTCCCTATCTAATTCTTAACTAATTCTCTCCCCATATATTTATGGCTGGTTAGTCACTAACTCTGGTCCAGGGTCGTAACTGTAACGTCTCTGCTTACTATTGGCGTTGCTTTTAACAGACAAAGACCCAGAATAAGAAATCGGCTCTTTTATATCAAATACGATATCCGAATTTTTGTGGTTGGTTCTTATTTGACCGGCTGACTTTGACAATTCCTGAAATTGAACAAAAAAAAAGGAAGATGATGGCTGATGATGGCGGCGGCCAAGCGGCTGGTTGACTTATTAACTAACACGTACAGTGCCCCCGAAGCATAGACGCACACACAGAGCGAGAGAGAGACACATACAGGAGCATCCAAATTCTTTTTTTATTTTATTTGTATTTTGTTTTTTTTGTATTTTATTTTTTCTTGTATTGCCCAGGCTTAAAGTAAGTTCCAAAAAAAAAAAAAGGAAATATCTCATTTGATAGTGACACACTCGTCCCTCACACAGAATCAATCTCTCACACACATTAGGCTTTTATGTGTTAAGTCTCGTTAAAACAAATCTGTACAGTACTGCAGTGCTTTAACGCACAGGGCAGTACTTTAATCACACTCTTGAACTGCTGCTGCTGCTGCTGCTGCTGGTACTAATTAATTACTCCTGCTGTTACCTGTACTGCTGTGGTTGCTGGGCAGGCCCAGGGCAGGGCAGGGCCGAAACGGGCTTATTGTGGGTTAATGAGTTCACTGGAGAAATACCTTACGCAGCCTCCTTCCTTCTTTTACCTTTCCTGGTCATAATCTACGAGACAAGCGGGGGGAGGAGGGGAGTCCAAAAAAAGCAAATATGCAGGAAGATAGTGAACAGTCGAAGGGTGGTCCCGGCGGCTAGGACCACTCCTATTCTTCAGAAGGGTGGTGATGGTGCTTCGATCGTGCTTCGATCGAAATCAATAGTTGTGTTGGTTGATTGTTATTGAATTGCCCTTTTGTTGCCATTTTGTTACCATTTTGTTGTTCTGAATTGTCATAAAATCTCGATCAAGGAGGGCTTGACACGCCCCAGATCCAGCCAGTGAGCAAAGGGGTGGTGCAAGAAAAAAAAAATTATGAAAGTGCCAAATATGGAGGTGCATAAGCAGGTAAGAATCCTGAATGTTGTATACAAATGGGAAACCCTAAACGAGCATACATATGAAATGATGACACACAGAACATGTATAATAATGTACAGTTAAGTTAACCAGTGTGCTTGTGCTGGTTTTTTATTGTATTGTACAACTTTGACTCAACCAAAACTGCCAATCCCGTTTCAATTCAGATCAGATCATCATCATCTATCATTCCATTATACTACTTTATTACTGGATTCATCCATTACCTTCTATCTATTGAATAGCAGCAGAGAAGGAAATATTATTTTGATTTGACTTTCGAATAGATAGATCTTCTTAGGGTGAATGATATTATTAACCTACGGGGTATTATTTTTATTTTAACATTTTAGGTTGGAATAAAAAATGTCAAACCAATCCAACATCAGTTAAAACTACTGAATAGCCAAATTTTTTATCGTTTGGTGGCTAAGATTAAATTTCCCTAGTTCTATCCCTCGTTCTCCCTAGTTCTCTTCCTGGTTCTCCTTATGTTAGAGAGTTTCGTTGGGTGTGTATCCAGGTATCCGGGTTCAAAAAAGAAATAAAGTGTCTAAAAAAGAAATTGTATCCATTATGTAACGAAAACACCGCGGATTTCTAAGAAGCCTCCAAAATGAAGAGAGACGGAGAGACTCCAGCCACACTGCCGGTTGGAAATTACAATAAGAGTGAAGCGCTGTCGAGATTTCAATCATCATCGGAGATATAATGACGGCATATAGCACTCATCGAATCCACCAAACGAATTTCTATTTTCCAGAATCAACGGAATACAGCACGATAACTGTAGCAACTTCCCCTCCTCGCTGGAGTTCTGGAGTGAATACCCTAGTTAACTGCCGGACCCTTAGCATCCCGAATGGAATCCCACTAGTGAACTGATAAAGAGAGCATATGAGATCTGGGGCATGTGCCTATGTCGACGAGGGATTGAGTTTACCTGAATCTTATTTTTGTGTCAGGCAAATGATCTACAACTCTCAGGTTAAAATGGGAAAGATCAATTGAACCAAAAGAGGTTCGGTGGTCCTTTATTTTAGTGTCAATCTCGTAACTTTCTCACCCAACTTTCTCTCTCGTAAACTGGATTCTATGACAAGAACGGTTCCTAATTTATCCAAATAATTTCCGTCATTATAAGGAGGTGATGATTAATAATTTATCGGTCTTAAGACCCAGCCAGTTTTCAAATGTATTGCCCAGATTTTGCCCAGTCAAGAGAAATAACAAACGAGTTCACTGGAGGGGGCTGTTACTTTGCCTCATCCGAAACGGACTCCAGAAATCCTTTTCGGTAATAATGATGATCCATGATGATACCTCGCAGTCTACTTCTTACAGTGTTGATTGATGAACAAGACATATTGAGCAGTAGTAGTTAACACTAAATCTAGAGTAGTAAAAAGTATAACGTATAACGATCAACACAAATAAAACAATGAAATAGAGTTCATTAGCAGACGCAAGTAGAAGATATAATAAAGTTCAAATCAAACGGTTTTATCTAGTAAAAGACTATTCCATTATTATAATAGTAGAATCTCGTCTTGTATATTTGGTTGTGATTGTACTCTTCCCATAGTATTCCTTCATTATCGTACGGACTGCCTCGACTTTTTTCTCACCCTCTCATCGTCATACACCCCTCCGTCATTATATTCCCCTCCATCATTATATCCCCCTCGTCATTGTACTCCCCCTCGTCATTGTGCTTCCCCTCCGGTCCCCCCCCCCCCCCCCCCGGCTTGAGAATCGTTCCTTCAGAGATAGAGCGTTGAGCGAAATTCCGCCGGAGGCAAAATCGTGCTCTATTGATGTTAGCAAACATTCAGTTGACTAAGGCGGACATGAATAACAGTAACAAGCAGAACTCCTAATGTCATATTTCAGGTCTCCTTGGATCCTTTGGCTGTTACTTTGTTAGCATTTGTAAAGTTCGGAGGTAGAGTCCCTGTGACATCATCATATCTAACCCAACATTGATGGCAAATTATGCTTGGCAGATCTGAATTAACGTTACAGCTGTCAGTAATGCTGATCTCTGCTAAAATTAACGTTAACTTAACTTAACTTAACGTCACTAATGTTGATCTATCCCATATCCACCTAGTCTAAGTTTATTTCGAAAGCAGGGAACACCGTGATTTCATCCAGGAGTACAGCACGGTTAATTTCCATCTTTGCAAAATTCAACTTCATCAGAATAATATATAAAAGAAGACATCACCCCCGGGGGGGTATAATTGAACTCATCTAAAGATACTATAATAATAAAAATTCTATTAAACTCGCTTTCCTTTAAAGTGTTCAAAATGAAATTCATCCAAATTGTCACTATTACGTGTCCGCTTTGGTTGCGTGCGCAACAGCGGGACCTATTTCTGAGGATTACTCCTCCGCATCGGTTGAATTAAATCCAACCGATCTCGGAGCCGGAAGCAACTGTACTACCAGAATTGAAAAGAATATTCGAACGTGGGATACCGACCAGTACAAGATCGTTGCAACATGTGAGACGCTTGTTCGTGGAATTCAATTTCGAGGAAAGAGCGCATCTGATAGCCCTATTGGAGAAATATTCACTCCCTGGGTCGTGCAGCCGGGAGCCTCTGCAGCAACAAAGTGGCACATACCACTTCCTTGGAATGTCGACAGACCAAATCAGGATGTAGCTATCCCTGACTGGGGAACATTATAAGCTAGCACCAGTGGTATATTCTATCTCAGCAGCAGTTATTCAATGTTTATTAGCAGTTATCTGATATCTATACAGGTCAATATATAAAAGGTTATATTTTATAGACAATAGTTTTTCACACCCACCTCGAAGATCTATATCGACTCAAGCTAGTCTATAATGAGTTGTGAGCATATCAGAGCATATGCATCACTTTGGAGGTCGAACAGAAGCAGACATGCATGCACCAGATAAGGTGATAATGTGACGTCTCGCCAAGGTATATATAGATGGGGTGATGCTGCCGGTTCGGCACAGATGCCGCAATCAACACTGCAGACTTCTGGACAGATAATTTACTGCACATCTCAGAAACTGATAGTCTTAATCCCGTGCGAACCGATCATCAAGTTTGAAGCCGAGCCTCAACCGCCGGAGGCAAGTTTAGCTGACTGGACAGGTCGCATCGTTAGCTAACCTCAAACAGTCACTAGCTTTCCGCCAGAATACTGTAGTGGCGACAGTGGTAATGCGTTAACGTGTAAGTGAACATGCACGTGGCCACGTGAATACTTATCACGTGAGTCACAATCTACCCGCGCGCGATTTAGTAGCAGTTATTTGAGCAGAGATCAAACTTCAAGTAGCAAGAGAGGCATTAAATTTTGGAACCGACTGACATATTACATATAACTGTTAATAAACCATTCGATGCCTTCGAGGAACTGGGTCCAACTTCGAAAGGTCCTATGACATTCCCTGATCAAGCGCACAGGACATAGACAATTGCATCATTACGCACATAAACATTACCAGGGTAGCTAATGAAACTGCTAGATGTTGATCTGCGTATGCACAAAGTTTCCGCAGCACAAAAATGCGGGGTAAAACCCTTAACCCTGAGACACCGGCCGGGCCCATTAGAGTTGTATAACCCGTTAAACAGTTAAACTTAACAAAGCCAGTACATGTACTGTACTGTACTGTATAGTAGTAGCTTAGCTATGGGTCACAAACAGTAACCTCCAGAGATTGGAGGGTTATGAAAGGCTATGTTGTTTATGAAAAGAGAAACCGAATAGATTAACAAAGAAAGGGTAAGAATGAAAGGGATTAGAAGAGGGGGTCAGAAAGAGGGGAGAGTCAACAGGAGATCAAATCAAACTAAGGTGAAGAAAATATACACATTAATATTAGAGTAGTTTGTTGAGGTGCCTTGGAATTTGTTGAGTAAACTCGTGAGTTTAGTGTCTGGGTTGTTGATTATCTTGTAGATTAACTGGTGGATAAACTGCTAAATAGATGAAGAAGAGTACGTAAAGTATAGCACTAAATACAGTGTACAGTACAGTAGTAGTGCATATGACAACCTGTGACAGGTTTATTCAAGATCCAGCTAGGTGTAAAAATCTGTTTATATAGTTAGAATGCAGTAGAACCTAATAATATCAATCAACTAATTAAAGGTTAAGATTAACAATGTGTCATAACGTCATTATCATTAACATTTAATCAATAAGAGATACTAATGCTAATCTTACTAAATACTAAAGATCGACATTGATTTGAGCTAACGAAAGTCAACAAAAAATGTTAATAATAATAGAGTCATTACCATAACGAATAATTCTGTTAGCTGATTGAATCGATCACTCGTGGATTTTCTGAGCTCAAGTTCGTTTTGTTTCGATAGATCTAACAAATCCAAATCACCTGTCAGTTCGAGACCGACGTCTACTTACGTCGGTCATGCATACAGTTCCTTTATGCTGTTTATATATGCATATAGAGATCACTCGATATCTCTTATTTAGCGAGCTGCGTGCAGCTTGACGATGTAACTTACGATTTGAACAAGTTATTTCAATTTTTTCTGTCTCGTTTCAGCGGCTATCAGTCATCCGTAATCTCACTTAGTCGTCATCTTCTTAACTTCATACCCGGTTACTCGCATCGATCTGTCTCTTCGCTAAAGAGTCTGGGGCCCACGCCCTCAGAAGACAACGACTCGACTCGCCTCGACTAGAATATTCTACATCTGCAGCTTATGTGCCTTGCCTCAGCTGCCGCCTGCAGCAGCTGCAGAGAACTGGAACTGTTGCCCCCAGGTTAATTGCATATCAATTCCTGATTAGGCAAGCCGCACAAGTCGGTTAGGTCAGACGAGCAACGAGAAAGTAGCGCTGGCTACGAGCCATTAAAGGAAGTACAACTAAAAGGGTTTGTTTTAACAAAGTATATAAATACCGGTGAATTCCTCGTCAAAGAAGTAGTTGTTTATTATATTTCGAGAATACTCTATTCTTAATATTCCAATCAATTTATACAAGCGACACCTGTTTTAATTTCAATATGACTCGAACTACTAGATCAGTGAGTGGAAGTAGTGGGGAAGAACAACTTCCTCGATATTTTGGAAAAAATGGACATTATAATCAAGATCCTACTAAAGTAAAGAAGGAAGGTCATGGTAGAGGAAATTGGGGTAGGGAAGGTGATGAGATTGAAGATTTACAACAGACTGGAGAGTTTAATTTTAATCATGCTCGTAGAAGATCCAATTCAACTACTGGTAATCATGCTGATATGAACACACAAACTAAATTTGATGGTAAAAGCGCCGAGGAGGTTTTTGAGGAGGATTAAGAGAAATGGACAGAGAAGAGGAATAGGAAGATGAATGAGACGATATGACGAAACGACGAAACGAAACTATTAATTTATAAATCAAATGAACATGAACATAAACAACCAAATGAACATAAACAATGAATCAATCGATTAACAATTGGTCAGTCGACTATAAACTATCACAAGAACCATATTTTGTTGTGAAGATATAACCACAAAAAAATAATATTAACATACATTTCGATATCGGCTTGTTTTCAACAAACAAATAAATCAAATGTCAAATCAGCTTATATAAAGGATCATGTTTCGTTCTTATCGTTCTCTTTTTATTCCTAGCTTTCTCGGTTTCATACATTCATGTTTAATAATGATAATGATGATGATAGTTATGATGCTGATGATGTGTTCGTATTTTATAAATATTTCCCATGTAAATATATTTGGTAGACATCAAGTATTTCTCGATTGTTGGGCAGAGCCCTAGGGCTGTTTCTTGAGAATCATTCTTGCTTAGAGCCAACGCCATTAACCGCTGTCTCTCGAAACTATACAGGGATGAATATTAATCATCGGAAACACCAGGGTTACTCCAAAGCAGGCTCTGATTCCTAGAACGTTCGATAGAGATTCTTTGTTCTGTACGTGTTTCTTATCGATCGGCACGTGATCTTATCTACTCCAATTTATTAATTGATCTGCTTCCGGCGGTTGGGGAGTAGCCCAGACCCCTTGCTCTCGGCGCACGAGAACCACTATTGTGTCGGTGATTTTTTCGGTGGATATCGATTCACGAGCCCAGCCAGACCAAGGCCCCGACCGCCAGAGACAATCAGTGAGCCGGCCCTCGATATCTCGATGGCCAAATCACGTGACACAATGAGCCGCACAAAATTCGCGAAATAATTTCCTCACGATCCAAAGCTTCTTCATCTTCCATCTTGATATATCTTCACGATCAAGTTCAAACTAGTATATATACATATATGGATAGATTTCGAATTCAAATTCCGATAATTTGCTTTTCATCGGTGATTTTCCTTTCAATGTGAAATGTTAAAATGGTCAGGTCTACTATCCTATTGGGTAAAATCTTCATCTATTAATACAATAGCCAGAATGTCTACGAAGTCCCTTTCAAGATTTAAACTTAACTCTGAGTCTGGATCGTCTTCTTCATATCCCATGACCCCAGATGATTTACATGAAGCTGAAGCACTTAGAAGAAATTATAAACGAAGTGTTCTAAGACTTGAAAATTCAAGACACACTAGTGATGCAATTGTAGATCTGCTTCTGGGCCAGAAGTATGCTATTTCGAAAGATTTACAGTTACAAATAATGTCTCCTTGTTTAAGATCATATCCGTATAAGATTGCATTTTTCCCTAAATTATATACTACTGGTAAAGTCCTTTTGGATGTGCATTGTCAAATATTCATAATGTCAAGAGGATCACCAAGTAAGAATCTTATCCAAGGATTAGATTTTCCCTCATTATCAATACCGTCAAAAATAAACTCTGACAGAGTTTTGGAAGCATTTATAAAAGGATTTGGTCTAGATAATGCTCTAATACCTTCTCATCGGTCGGCTATTCCTATGTCGCGGAAAAAACGAATCAGTGCGACTATAGATAGTCTTTACTTACTTGTTGGTGCAGTATATTTTCAACATGGTCCTCTACTTACTGAAAAGTTTATTCGAGAGAATATTATTGATGGACGTTCTGGCTTGTATCGTCTTCATAACAGATTAGGTGAATCCAAGAATCTCCGATAACAAGGTTTGTAAATATTCACTGTACAAACAATCACTCAAACCTGCATTGTATACTATATACCATATATTATTCTTATTTATTTGTAGCAGTTATGTTACCTAAATTAACTTATTATGAAACAATTTAACTTAAGAAGAATAGAATCGTTAAAAGGAACAGTGCCTATCTCATATAGACTTCGTCCTGGTATCTAGATCTATCCATTGGTCTAGATCATTATATAGTAAACGGTCAATTCAAGCTAAATATTGAATAAGTATCCTATTTTAGTCTCGGAAGGCAGAAGGAGAACTGCCTCGAGGGAAGCGAGCGAACAATATCTCGGCCAGCGCTCCAGCCACCAGAGGCACACAATATACGGGGCTACAGTTGTGCCTCCGACTTTTGGCTGCTGCCCCTGTAAATTAGCCGTGTAAAACCCTAACATCTTTAATAGGATTTATAGCCTCGCCACTAAAACCCGAGCGGCTGTGTCCGTCCCGTCTGTCCCCCCTTCCTCTCGTCACTCCTTCACTCTCTGCCGTATTTCATGTCGTAGTTCGAGTGGTTCGATAGGTTATGAGCAGGTGGCAGTTGATTCTATCATTCTTTTAATAGTAGTTTAGTACTTTTATCTTGTATATGAATTGGAGGAAGAAGAAGGAAGATACGAACAAGAAGTTGTGCTAATTAGAATTAGTTGAGTTAAAGATAGAGGAACTACTCTGTCCTTGTTGTTGTTATTGTGCCGTAGACCAATTCAAGAATTCAGTGAATTGAGCTGTTGAGCTGTTGAGTAGTTGGATAATTATTATTTTTAGTTAAATAGTCAAACACCATCTCTATTCTTCAGTTTCTCGATTAGGTCTTTTCTTATCCTTCAAAATGTCAACAACATCTAATACCCCAGCAGTTCTAACTCCTGAAGAACAAGCTCGTCATTTAGAGGAATCATTACAATTCATTCGACAACAAGAAGCACTTATGAGAAAATGTCTTGAATCAAAAGGAAAATTACTTGATGCTATTAGACATGCTTCTACTTTTCTTGCCGAATTACGATCGTCTGTACTAAGCCCTAAACAATATTATGAACTTTATATTGCAGTATTTGATGCTTTAAGTTATTTAGGAGCTTTCTTAAAAGAAGATCATCCTAATCATCATTTGGCTGATATTTATGAATTGGTTCAATATGCGGGGAATATTGTCCCTCGATTATATTTGATGATAACTGTTGGTACTGCTTATATGTCAGTTCCTGATGCTCCAGTAAGAGAGATTATGAAAGACATGATGGAAATGTGTCGTGGTGTTCAACATCCAATCAGGGGCTTGTTTTTAAGATATTACTTATCTCAAGCTTCAAGAGATTATTTACCAACTGATGATGGTAATAGTATTGTCACCAATGGTCATGGCAACAATGGTGCTGTTGCTACTAGTAGTGGCGCTTTATCTTCATTGTCTGCGAGTGGGAGTATTAATAATCCTAATACATCGGCTAATTCGGATTCAGAATTACGTGGAAACTTAAAAGATTCTATTCAATTCATTATTACAAATTTTATTGAAATGAATAAGTTGTGGGTAAGACTTCAACATCAAGGTCATAGTAGAGAACGTGAAAAGAGAACTAAAGAACGTCAAGAATTACAAATCCTTGTTGGTTCTAATTTGGTTCGATTGTCTCAACTAGAAGGTATTGATAAAGAATATTATCGTCAAGCTATTCTTCCTGCTATTCTAGAACAGGTTGTTCAATGTCGAGATGTTCTTGCTCAAGAATATCTGTTAGACGTAATTTGTCAAGTTTTCCCTGATGAGTTTCATCTTTATACGTTGGATTTGTTTTTAAATGCTACTTCGAATTTGAATCCTGCTGTTAGTATCAAAAAAATCCTTCTTTCATTGATCAATCGATTAACTGATTTTGCTTCTCGTGAAAGAGAACAAGAGGCTGAAAATGCTGATACCAAATTAAGTGAATCTTTAAAACGTGTCAACCTGAGCGAACAACAAGCTGAATCAAAAAATGTTGATGCTGATGCCGATACCAATGCTGATGCCGATGCCGATACCAATACTGATGCTGATGCTGATGAAACTAAAGATGAACAAGATGAAAATAATGAAGAAAATAGTTCTTCCAATTCTAAGGATACATCTACATCAGTCCTATCATCTGATCTGTTTGAAAGATTCTGGAAGCATTTCAGCGATCTAATTCAAGTTCGTCCCGATTTACCTGTCCAAGATAAAACTGCTTTATTGGTTGGAATCGCCAAATTATCTCTTAATTGGTACCCTACTAGAACTGATTATATTGATCGAATCTTACAATTTGTTGCTTCAACAGTACAAGCATCATCACGTGAATATAATGAAGGAACTGGTGCAACGACTTCTTATTCATTATCATCATCTAAAGAATCAGTTAGTAATGTACTTGATATTCTTCTTACTTTGATAAATTTTTATCCTGATTTTCTTACTGTTCTTTCAATTCCTGGATATCAGCCTTTGTTGTTGTCACAACCAATTTCTAGTCAACAAACAATTGCTGGAGGTGTTATTAATTCAGTGTTAAAGAGTTCTAAACGAATTACTAAAATCGAAGATGTTCAGGGTATTTTCGGTCTTGTTGGAATAGTTATTAAAGATGGTACATCATCAGTACCAAAAGAAATCCTTCCTGGGGGACCATCGACTGCTTCAAAAAGATCAGCTAGTGGTGGTCTTTTTGGAACTGGTGACAGTACTATTGAAGATAGTGATGAAATCATTATTGATCAATCAAAATTAGCTAAAATTGTTCATATGGTTTATAACAAAAACCCTGATATTCATGCCAGATTATTGGCGGCTGCTAAAAGGGCCCTAAGTGACGGTGGTCCTCGTATCAAATATACTTATCCGGCCTTGATAACAAATGCTTTAAAACTTGTTCGCAGGTATAATAAGAAAACAACTGACGATAAAGTGGAAAAAATTGCTTCCGCATTCAAATTCATCCATCGCGTGATTGATGAATTATATAGTTCTGCTGGAAAATCAGAATTGGCTCTAAGAATTTATGTTAATAGTGCTTCAATTGCAGACCAAGTTCATTCTGAAGAAGCTAGTTATGAATTTTTTGCTGAAGCTTTTACGGTATATGAAGAGGCAATATCTGATTCTCGTGCACAATTTCAAGCACTGTGTATTATTGCTGGAGCATTACAATTGACTCGTAATTTCAGTAGTGATAACTATGATACGTTGGTTTCAAAAAGTGCATTACATGCTTCTAAACTTCTTAAAAAACCTGATCAGTGTCGTGCTGTTTATTTAGCTAGTCATTTGTGGTGGGCAGTAGAAATTCCTGGAAAAGATGAAGAAGGCAAAGAATTATTCACTGATGATAAGCGTGTTTTAGAATGTTTACAAAGAGCACTTCGAGTGGCTGATGCTTGTATGGATGTTGCAGTTTCGGTGGAACTTTTTGTTGAAATTCTTAATAGATATATTTACTATTTTGATCATGGTAATACTGCAATTACGGTTAAATATATCAATGGTTTGATTGATCTTATTCAAACAAATCTCAACAATAATGCAGATGAAAAGATCAGTGACTCTCCTCGAAAGCATTTTGAAAGAACTTTGGAATACATTAATCAACAGAAGGAAACAGATGAAAAGTTTCAAGAAATTGTTTGGTAACAAAAATATCATTTATATAAGCTTCAATATAATATTATATCATGAATCCGGGTCGAGAACTGGAAGTCCCAACCGCCGGAGGCATATGACAGTCACTCCGGATCTGTTCTATGACGATTATAAAAGCTAGAAATATCAGCTAATACAGAAAAGTTATGCTCGTGCCATGAATAAAAACTCTTCTTAAGATTCTGACGACAGATTTAGGCTTCATCAGAATACTGAAAACTGCCTCCGGAGAGTAATGTTCGGCAGAAATTTCCGTCACGGCCCACTTTCATGCATTACATTAGGCATAGTTATGAAGAAGTGATGCATAGAAGGATTTGTAGCAACAAAAATCGGGGTAAGGGAATGGAACCAACGGATATCAGCTCTACCCTGACTCGGCTATTAACGGATTTGTTCCGATCTTCTGGCCTCAACAGAGTATTTACAAATTGGACTGGAACTACGTCATATATATATATAAGGAAATGAACCGCAGATAGTACCTAGTCTTTAATCAATTAGGACTTCCTTTATTGGGAAGCCCATACTGGCGGTGGAGAAACCAGAAACCAACGAAGCACTACCTGGCGGAGAATTGGGGTAGTTTCGAAGCTTTCAACCGCCGGAGGCCCCGGAGGCCCCGGAGGTCCACTGAGCAAAGGTAATTGTTACGTCAGTATTGAAAGACAATGAGAGATCAACTAGAGTCAAACCGGTCAAGAATAGGTTCCTACTAACTGAAACTATAAACTAAACCATCTTTTAACAATAACGACTACTTTAGAGTTAGCGTGATCACTAGCTATCCTTAACATTATCGTTAGTTGCACTGTTTAGTTAGTTAGTTTTCCAGCCAGCCGTCTTTCTCCGATGAAGAGTCAGAAGAGACATATTCAACTACAAACATTTGATAGATCAACAAGGGTCAATCAATAAAGGTAATAATAATAATAATAAATACCAATCGGGAGAAAGTGATGCCAAGAGGAGTTTAACGTTAAACATAGAACCACCACTACTACAGTCTGCTCTAACTTAACGTAAACAAACAAGCAAAATATTTTATATGTTACTGCTTGAGCAGTTGATCATTAGGTTGATCAGCTTGATTGATGCATGATCATCAGCCTGAATTGCTTAAGACGTAATGTTACTTGCTGCAACTGCAACTATTCTGCTGTCTTTGCTTGAGAGAAGTATCGGTCCGCTGGTAACTTCAACTGGTACTCAGTTGATTTAACTGTTATCTAGTACGATGAGTGTACGGAGCAGTGGGAGTACAATGAGTCAATGACACAGTCACTCATAAGTCAGTCACTTTTTAGAGTTGAGGTTAACTGAAAGCTGTGGATTACTGTAACTTTAGTAACAACAACAATTCTGGTGCGAGAATATAGGGTATGGGTAAAACCTAGTATTGTGCATGTACTTTAGCTAGAGAGTGAACTCTGTCTGGGCAAGATTTATAGACAACGAAGGCGACGGTGAGATTCAATATGCGTAAGTAGAATAAATACATGTATCCACAAATACCATTCAGTATATTACGAATAATACGTATATACAACCAAACACATTCAGTTAGCTGGTATATATATTAAGTAACGTGCCGTATCATATGATTCTGAGGTTTTGGAACGTTGAACGTTATACGCTGACCAGAACTAGTAATTAATACTACAGTCGGCAGTTACTAAAGTAGGTACCGTATGCTCAGCTGTGTCTAAAATACGAGAAATCAATACCATAACTCATTATAGTAATAGTGTTGGGTAACTTAAGTAATATTGATAATACACATTCTCTCCCGTAGATCACCACTCTACGTCTCCGATATATACGTATATACTCCCTCCTCCCTCGACTGACTAACTACCTAACATAGAGATAGGCACATACTGAGATACATACATAATAACGTACATACATACATACTGTACATACATTTACATTTACATACATAGTACCACTACAGAGTAAAACTTGAAAGAAAAGATAGTTTACCAACATCATTGAAAGTGAAAGTGAAAGAATCAAGTAGATGAAGGAGTAATATAAGAAAGAAAAGAAGTGTTGTTATATTCATTTCATTTCTCGGTTATCTCATATCTCATTTATCTCGGGTCATTATCTCGGGTCATTATCTATCATTTGTTATCTTTTTTATCTTTTAATTCTCTATTTCTTTCTTTCTTTCTATCGAGAAGAAATCTCAAAGGAAATATATATTCTGGCTTGATTTAATCCATTTCTATCCTATTTTATTAATCTGTTGTACAACAATATTTAATAACTTTAAACATCTTGTTTCAAGTTTCAACAATATTTTATTTTATTTTTGGATTATTGGTTATTAATTCTGATTCTGATTCTAATTCTTGATAATATCAAGTACTCAAAGTATAAACGCCATAGTTTGCTGAGTTCCTCCTAACTATGGCCGACTATATTGCCGGTTCAAAAACCTCTACCAGGTCGGGAAAAAGGCCTTCATTTCGCCTTGATTATGGTGATGAGGATTCATCGGATGATGATATTTCTTCTTCTTCACGTCGACCTTCTATAGTCGAACAATCGAGACAAGATTCAACAATACCTCCCGAACCAAGAAGAGTTGATTCTGGGTCAAAAAGAAGAGAGTCTAGGTAAGGATTTTCTGTGTGACTCTGGAGCTCAGTGAGAGCTAGAGGGAGTCAGAGCTAGGGAGTCTGGGGGCTAAGCCCGGGTTGAACAAAAGCTAACTTATAGTTTCTCTTCTAATGAAGGTGTACCATTGGATGCAGTTATGGCATTTGCTTCAGAGTCCCTTTATTCATTTTCCTATGCATATGACGCCAATCGTGCCATGTCAACGAGGTTACAAGGATTGAAACGATCTATAAAACTTCTTAAATCGAATCCATCGATATTGAAGGAAATTCATATGGCCATGTATGATAGTCAACAATCGCAATCACAATCACATCAACAAATTATTTCATCATCTAATAGCATTTTATCTTTAAACCAATTTTTATTATCGGATAAATTATTTGGAAGATTACAAACATCTGCGTCTTCTGCTACATTATCTATTTTAGGAAATATAACTACCTCATCATTAAGAAGTGCTACTACCACTACTACTACAACCGCTGATATGAATTCCAATATTATTGATGACCATTTAGATGCATTATTATCTTTATTAGATGAGGCTTCAAGTTCATTACCAGGTGAACTTATGACCTCTCATAATGGTTGGAGGGGTAATGATGCTGGGAGCTCCAGTTCTTCTCCAGCAAGGTCAATATCCAACCCACCTATAGTACTTCAAGGAACTCCTATGGCAACAACTACTCCAAATACTGCCAGTACTGCCGCTGCTGCAAGTACTGCAACTGCACTAGCAACATCATCTACAATAACAGATTATGAAACAAACAACAAAAAGAGACGTACTGGAACTACTGCATTTTCTTCTCCACAGCTTCAAAGACAATTATTAGGGGCACTTTCAATGCCTTACATAGATTTACCTAGACCTTTTGTTTTCAACAATAGAAATGTAACTAGTGGTGCTACATATTCTTCCATCACTCAATCCATTTCTACGTTAAATCTCACTGCATTACCAAGCTCTCTTTCTCAGGGTAGTACTTTTAATATAACTCCTATGCAACCAGTGGCTTCGAAATATACTAATCATCATGCAGTATTTACTACTGAATGTGTCCACCCTTATAAAATCCTTGCTGCTAATGATATTGCTTGTTTATTATTTGGTATTTCTCAGACTGATTTGAAAAAGCGGGCTATTTTCGATATTCTTGAGAAGAATTATGATTCATATGTTGAGACGTTAATAGGTGAAGTAACTGTTGGTACTAGTAGCGCTGCTAGTAGCAGGAGAGGTAGTGCTGATAATGGAGGACATGGATCCGCAACCTATGCGTCTCCTGTTCGCATATGTGGTCATATTCTACCAATTGTTAAATCTAATGGTATTCACAGTTTGGCTAGTTTTTGGTTGAAAAATCATAATGGTTTCCTTTTATGGGTACTAGAAGAAGTTATCGCTGATAAAGTTTCTGTTAAATTTTCCACTAATTCGGGTAAACTTCTTAGTCTCACTGGTGATAATTGTCAAATATTCATCCCGAATTTGAATTTGGATCTTCCTGAAGATAAGAACAAACTTTGCGATTTGCCAATTAAAGAATTCATTCCTGATTTGGGCGATTTGGATTCTAAGATTCTAAATGAGTGGTCTAATGAATTCCCCGGATATAAGTATCACACGATTCAAGCAAATAATGCCAATATGCCATGTTTTGCTAAGCTTAAGTATCATGACGAATCCGAGGGCACCGCTGAGATATCAGTAACTTCATTACCTTTGATGGCCGGGGTAGTTATTATCAATAGAAACTGTACCATTTTAGATTATAATGATTACTTTATTGGAACATTATTAGGTTATGGTAGACAAAGTGATAAGTTTCTACGAGGTCATGATGTAACTACCATTGTTCCGAAATTTAAAGATTATCTTGATAAAGTGGTTGAAAATTATCGACTTGGTTATGATTCATTACCTATTGGATTAGTTATCCCCGAACAGACTTTTAGAAAAGTCGCTGCTTTAGATCCTGACAATAATAATGGTAATAGTGGAAATGGTGAATTGCCAAGATTATACCCTATTACAGATATATCAGCAAAAACTTTACAGGGGTCTTATATCCATATTGATATTCAATTAAGAGTTGTTTCAAATAATCATTATGCTCTATGGATTAGTTATTCTAGGGATATCCAAGGTTTACATGATGAATACCAGATCCCCTCTCAGTTGTCCCTCTTAAACGACGTGTTAGAGTATAGAGCAAGCCTTTCTAAGAGGAAGAAATCCCTATCCAATACAAATGGTAGCGGTGGATCTTCTAGAAGCAGCACTGGTGGAAGTACTGTTGGTGAAGAAGGTGGAACTAGCATGTTGACGACTCCTATGGATAGTGAAGATAGTCTAACTGCATCGACTTCTTACACTCTATCTAATGATATGAGTAATGGTTCATTGTCGACTACCACGAGTAGTGTCGATAGTGATAGTACCGCGACATCAACTCCAGTTCTCAAAACATCCAATTCTGCTCGTGCAATTATTACAACCACCACTACTACTACTTCTACTGCTATTGGTACCACTATTACTTCTACTACCTCTACTACTTCTTATGATGCCAGTTTATCGATCTCAGTGGAGAATCGGCGCCCACCAGTGGAAGTCGGTGCCCGCAGACGTGAAAAGGGGCTCCAAGATTTCAATGTTATACAGAAACTTGGTGAGGGTGCATATGGTAAAGTATTGTTAGTCCAATACCCCACAGAGCCTAAGGATATTGTTGTTCTGAAGTGTGTTATTAAGGAACGTATTTTAGTTGATACTTGGACAAGAGATCGAAAGTTGGGAACTATTCCTAATGAAATAAAAATAATGAATAATCTTAATTCGATGCCTCATGATAATATTGTTCGGTTAATTGATTTCTTCGAAGATGAGCAGTATTATCATATTGAGATGGAAAGGCATGGGAACCCAGGTATAGATTTGTTTGATTTAATTGAGATGAAACCTGACATGTCGGAAGAAGAGTCTAGGAGTATTTTTAAACAAGTAGCTTCGGCAGTAGCTCATCTTCATGTCCATGGCATTATTCATCGTGATATTAAAGATGAAAACATAGTTGTCGACGAAAGAGGTATGATTAAGCTTATTGACTTTGGTAGTGCTGCACTTACCAGGCAAGGTCCATTTGATGTTTTTGTTGGCACAATCGATTATGCTGCTCCTGAGGTATTAAGTGGAATGCCCTACGAGGGTAAACCACAGGATGTGTGGGCTTTGGGTATCTTGCTTTATACTATTATGTATAAAGAGAACCCTTTCTATAATGTAGATGAAATCATGGAGGGTGAATTAAGGATTCCATATGTTCCGAGTGAATCATGTATTGATTTAATAAGGCGTATTTTGGAGCGAGATATTCGAAATAGACCGTCTATTCACGATATATGTGCACATAAATGGTTACAGTAATGAGACATGTTTCCCAATTTATTGTTATTCTATTATCTTTTTTTAATGTTTTTTAATATTATTATTATTATGATTTCTATTATTTATTGTGATATGTATATACGTATATATATTGAAAGAAAGCATTTATTTACTTCTGCTACCTCCTTCTGGACCCCAGCTGCCAACGGGGACTGGGCTTTCTATAATTTTCATGTTCTTTCTATAAAATGTATTATTGCATATATATTCAGTCATAACATCATTAAAAGCTCTTTCTAATCTACCTGTAAATATTGACCCTTCTCTATTTCAGCGTCTAATTTAGCAGCATTTTCAGTATTTCTCCAATAGAGCCAGTATAGAGGACCAGCCAGTAAAATAAAAAGTGATGCGAGGGGAACAGAGTAATAGGGAAATTCCCCTGGTTTAAGTTTAAAAGGAGGTGGAATCCATGGTTCAATCATAAGAAAAAGATTAATCAATAAATATAAAATGGTCAAATATAACGGAGAATGATAACCGCCAGGTTTTTTCCCCCAATTTTCACTAACATGATTCCATTGCAAATAAAGCAAACCTCCCGTCACGGCAAGACTAATAAATGTTATAGGATATGTGGAAAGGTCAACTACAAACTCATAAACTCGACCTGGAGGTGGTACAACAAGTAAGATGACAGTTAATGTACAATGAAGGGCCAATCCAAAAAGTGGAGTCCCAAGTGGTTCAGTAGATGCAAATAAATGAGAGAATGGTAATAGATAATGTTTGCCAAGTTCAGCTACAACTCTGGAAGCAGCGTAACTAACCACCAAAACATTACCCAAATTAGACAACGAAATAAAAAACGGTAAAACTCGACTTGCTACCGAATCACCAAATAATACTTGGCAAAATTTACCAGCTACAATAACTCCAGAATCAACAATATCCTTCTTAGATACAACAGCAAAATACGCTATATTACAAAAGCAATATAAAAAAGTAACCAAGCCAATTGCTAATGGACCAGCAATCGCCATTGTATGAGCAGGATTTTTAATTTCACCCATTACAGTATTACAATTATCCCAACCTCTGTATGAATAGAATACCCTCAAAAGAGCGATTGAATAACTATAAACATCACCGCCAAATCCATCATTTTTGAACATGTTGGAGAAATTATCAGGAGGATTTTCTAATTTAACAGCACCAATCAGTACTAAAAATCCACTCATGGTTATAATTGCTAAAACAAGTACTTTAAAAACTCCTAAAATATTGAAAAGTGCTCGACCCGCCTTGGGAAATATGCCATGTAAAAGAACAACTGAAACTATACAAACAACAGCAATAGTCCTAGTAACAGATTCTACCGGCTTTAAAACTCCACTTGCCAGTTGTAAATATAAACCAAAAGCATAACTATTACTAGTTGAAAATCCAAGACAGACATAAACTACCGCAAAAGTAGCCAATGCTAAATGTTTCGGTTTTCTGTAAACTCTTTCCAAATAGTTTTTCTCGGAACCAGATCTAGGGATCTCTACACCAAATTCAAGGTAAACGTTCAGACCAGAATAGGCGATTAAACCACCAGCTAACCATAAGAGCATACTCCCACCTACAGAACCAGTTAATTCATAAACAGATGAAGGGATACTAAATATTCCAGTTCCAATCATTTTATTAAGCATTAAGAACATTGCTGTTGGTATCCCTAATTTTTTGGTTTTACTACTCTCATCATCTGGTGGATTGGCATTATCACCACTTTCTCCATCTAATAATGATTGGTTCTGATCCGCTTCCAACTCTAGGTTGGTATTATATCTTTCTCTCTCATCCTCCATACTTGATTCCTTTACAATACTATTATGATTGTGATGGGTTAATGAAGAATTGAGTAGAGATGATGTTTCCAGACTACTACTACTGCTTGATATGGCAGTATTAGATTTATCCATATCAGAGTAGGTAGTAGAGGAAGGAGAGATGAAGTGGGAGGAGGACCGAGTGAGTGAGATAAGGGACTGAGTGAGTGAGATAAGAGGAGGACTGAGTGAGAGAGATAAGAAATGGCAATGATGTTGAGAAACAATCGAGAATGTATGATGCAAGAAAAAACCGGTTGGAACAAAAATTTATTTATAAATAATAAACAAAAAGAAAGAAGTAGAAAGGGAATATTATTTATATAAATAAATGGACTTTGAAATTTGATTGCTCCGTCTCTATCTGTCTAGATCTCTGTCTCTATATGCACTACCCCCTGCGCAGCAGGATTTTTTTTGCCTTTATGTAAGCCAGATATTCATGGCTTATCTCACATGTTCTGACGACATTTGCCGTGCATCCTTAACGTCTCCGGGCGGGATTGCTGCTCCTTAATAATGCCGTACCAACCGACTTGGAAGCCTAGCAGTCTCTGTACAATATAAAAATCATTTTATTAATGATCCACCGATAAACATATATCGGTACATGTTCGATATATTTTCTTGGGCGGGAGACAAATCGGGTGAGTTCCGGGGAAACTACAGAATTGTTGATAATGAGTCAGCAACACTTGTGAATAAACTCATGTAACATGATTAGGTAAGCATAATTATGAGATTTTATTAGAGAAATATGTATATTTTACGCAGTAAATTAATATTAAGTTATATGAATCATGGAGGCCAGTGCAATTGAAAAACAACTAAATAACTTAATCTGCACATAGTCTTATTAAATAAAGTAACTTCACAGGCTAATAATGTAGGTATAACGACCAGAAGATAAGGACTTTGTGTTCCCGTTTTTGGCAAGATCGGCATTGATATGGAAGGAAATTGATAACAAAACAAGGCATTTATCGACAGTACTTCAGTTATCTCGGGTACGGTAGAACGAAGTTAAATATATAGATTGCCAAACAATATTCTCAGGCAGGGGATTGCGGAGACAACAATAATTGATGCTCTTCCACACCAACACTGTCGCTTGTCTTTTTTACAGAATTTGCAAGCGGTGATGTCCTTTCGTATCACCGCCTCCTAAGCCTTCGCAGACTAGAATCGGGGGATTGTTTGTTTATAAGCTCTCTACTGTTGGCATCATAACTGATGGTGACAATAACATTTCAGTTCTTAAATAGAATTCAGTCACTGATCTGTAGTCTTGCTTCTAGTTATTTTACAGCTTTCATCGGTTCCCAATTGCCTCTTGCTTCACGACGAATTTAACGAGTCAGTGGAGATCATTAACGTATTCTAGATGTTCGAAGATAGAACTAGAGCTCGTATGTGAACGGTGGTGCGCTCCTAGGGGCTCTGGGTATTTTTCAATCATCTCCTCTGTTCGCCTTTATTGGCCATTGTACGGCTTCGACCGAGACTCTCTTTTCCAGTCTTGCCTCCGGCATTGACCCCGATCTTCGCTAAGCTTGAGGGACAGAGTACAAGCGAAGCGAGTCAGAGGCAAATAGGAGTAGCACTAGCTTATAAGTTTGGAATATCAGGAGATGATTGACCTAGTAATTAAATGCACATCGTCTGTAGAGACATCCGATTTTGAGTAATTATCGTGGACAGATGCACAGAGAGTGATGAGCCCCACCCACCTTAGGCAGATAGAACCCGAGAGCCGGAGATGGTAACGTGTTCAATCAAACAATTGAATAGGGGCTTTTTCTCTGTGTAATGGATGAGTTACAGGTAACAAGCCCATCGATTGATTGGCTATAATCTATCTCTGCACCGTATTGACAATTAACGAGTTGGTTAATTCCGGGGTATGCCCGAAAATCAATCTGATCGAGCTTCTAGAGTAATATAAACTTCAACTAAATATGAGCAATTCGATTAAACTAATTAAACGAGTATATCAACTCCACGCAAAATCAATTGATTGATTTTTTTAAATTCATCGATATAATCAGAAATCATTCATCTCTTTAAACAAATCATTCATCTCTTTAAACCAGGGGAAATGAATCCTGCGGATAACGATTTGTTACTGCTGCGTGTACTACACACTCGGATGATTACAGCTATCATTTATTATTCTTTAAAAAGAAGTTTAGTCCATATTATCAATCCTTTCATTACTGCTAAATATCCCTATATAAGACTTTATAGCAATGCTTCCAATTCTCAGGTGATTTTTCAATTTCCGGGTAACACCCCCAGATCTTACCACCAAATTTTTTGCTACTATATGATTGGCTCATTTTGTCCCTTTCTTTGACCCGAAGAGTAACTCCACGACACTTAAGACAGTTTAAATTCTTTTTCATTTCTCTCTCTTTCCAACTTCGTGGTTTTTGATTCAAGAACTCTTTATAAAGGAACAAAAACTAAAAAATAAATTCAAAAAAAATAAAGGTATGTAGATTTTAATGAGAAATGAGCCGATTCGCAATTCTGAAAGTATTGGTGAAGGATGTTCAAAACAACTTCAGTCGATTGAAATGAATGTCTATGAATCTGTTTGTTCATTCAAGTGGAATTGTTAAGATACTTATTTGAAATGAGTCGAAATGAATGGATTGTGAACAAATTACCTCAAGATGTTTGATATGGAGTCAGCATTGGTTCGATTTGGATGAATTCTTTTTTATTCTGATAGTACTTTCCTCCTGTAATCGAACAGATCAATAACATTCATACGTGTTATCAATCGAAGATCCTAGATCGGTATGAACTGAAGTCAAGCAGACAATTTGGAGTGTTTCCTCGAATTCTGTTACTGGTTTCGCGCTCGGACTTGGTGATTCAGTTTCTCGAGGGCTAGCCGTCGGAGGCATCACAAGTGTCGGGCTCTCTCATATCATTGATATAAACATTTTCTAACACTAGATATAGATGCTCAGAGGATTCAGAACACTTTCGGCTTCTCGACCAGTACTTGGTGCCCGTATTATGGCTCCTACTGCCGTTCGTCGGGCTCATGTTATCTCTAATCCAACTTTGGTCAATTTGGAATCTCGTTGGGAGGCTATGAGCGAGGAAGAACGTTCAGATATAATTGGTCAACTTGCCGAAAGACAGAAGGGTCCATGGGGTGAATTATCTGAAGCAGAGAAGAAAGCTGCTTGGTATATTTCTTATGGGGCCTGGGGACCCCGAAAGCCTGTGCATGCTCCCGGTGATGTCGGTTACATAGTCAAAGGAGTTTTCGTTGTAATTGGTTCCGCAGCTGCTTTGTTTGGACTTACTAGATATCTCTCACCTGGCTTGCCTCATACTATGAGTAAAGAATGGCAAGAGGCTGCTAATGAGAAATTAGCGGAGAAGAATGCCAATCCTTTCAGTGGATATAACCAGGTTCAGTCACCATCTAAGGGTCCTATTGACGAGTAGCTCACCTATTACTTTTCTAAATTAAACTAAATCATCAAATCCATTAAAGAAAAAGACGATAAATTAAAATTAAGGTTTATCCCTTTTTTTTGTTGCTTTGCTTTTTTTGCCGCTCTGTCGCTCTTGTCTCATCTGACTTTTGTGTTTAACTTATTATTATTATTTTTTTTGTTCTTCTCTTAAACACTGATGGTGCACGAATAAACCAACGGCTATATTCGTTTTTATGGTGTAATATCAGTTAGCATAGAATAAAGGCCAGTTCAGACTTAAAGCATTGTTTTTCTATCTTCTTGGTCCCATGTCTGCCTCAGGCGGGTGGGATATTGCCACAAGCGATGAATTTCGAGAGATTACCCCCGTAGGAGCAGACGAAGAGAAAGGCCCTGTTTTTACGACATTGGAGTGAAGTGTGTGGAATTCTGTCTGACTGGATCCCATAGCCTGTCTCGACTATCTGAAACGAGTGAGCAGTCTTCTCACTGAACAATAGGAGGACTCTCACCACGATGTCGGTTCGCCACAAACAAACGAAATTTAAACCTGGAACACCGGTGACTGCTTAAGGAGAACTCGAGTCTGACTCTGGTGAATGATGCTTCGCTCCAGGTTAGATGTTTCGCTCCAGGTTAGATGTTTCAGGGCCGTAGCGAATCGTGCTATTTCGGATCTAACATTATAAAACTCAAGGTCTGAAGAAGTGCACAGTCTCCGAAGAATAAAGCCACTTTATATCTGTATATAATTACAACGAGTCCAGACATTTTGGTCGCATACTCCAGCCATTCTAGACACGTCTGTGGTCCGCTGTCTAACTTGGCGGTCATTGCTTATCGCTTCACCTCCCTGGAGCTACCTCCCGTTTATTATGTGGGTGGAAAATTAATTTTTCCATCCACAGATTGAGGTCTACTTAGTGATAAGAATTCCTCAAAGATTGGCCGATCCTGAAAGTTGGCTATCTCTACTTTGGAGGAATCTTTATAATTATACACACTTACAGAGAACATCACATCATCATATCCCTGGAGAAAGTTGAGAATAAATATAAGAATCATAGATAAATATCACTTATCACTGAATAACAGCTCTAGTATCAAGGAAGATACCTTTTGTGCCGACAGAATAGGGCTCATAGGAACAAAAGTAAATTCATTAACATAAATTATATCACATTATAATCCAGTTATTTAAAGTTGCACATCTATTCCTACTTTAGAAAGATCTGCAGAATTCTGAAGCAGCGGCTTGGCTTTTTTTTGGCTTCACATATCATCCAAACCACTTACTTTTCCTGCCATCTGGTTTTTCCCTACTTGTGATTCTCTATCCAGATATCAGATGGGGTAGGTCATCAATCACATTCTCCGTTTGCTGCAGCTCTTAAAGCACACTGGATGTCTCCGATGATGGTCCATTGTTTATCTTCCAACATCTAGGCCCCAGAAATGGCCGAGACCAGATAATATGACTGTTCTTAGTAGACGTTGTGAGACTTCCAAACTCACGCTTAACCTACCTAGCGGTAGAGAATCGGTTCACTTAATGTATCTTGTCGATGCTTACATCGCAGATCACTAGAAATGGGTAACACCAGCGCACATCTATCACAAGGATAGCCCAAATCTCATGTGACTTTTGTTTACTAATAACAGCCAAATATCGAGTCTTTTCTTCTACAACTGCCGGCTACCATAGCACCCCTCAGCTCAGTGCATTTTGGTCGAGATCACAATTAAACCTGCCTTGTCTATCTTGCAGTTTACTTCCTGTCTGAAGGTCATATCATGCGACGATCGAGACATGACCGTTGTACGGCTGTTTACTCTACTTTTTACGCTTCACCAGAATGGTGGGCTGAAGACTACAACTTGGACAATTAAGAAGCTTAATAATATCCAGAATTCAAGACTTGACGGTTCACGGTTAAATTAAACATTTGTAAAATGACCTGTCTCACATTGTTAATACTAGACTCGAAAGTATATATATAGAACACCAATTGACCACCGTTACATTTATTAACATACGAAATCTTAAATACACTGTATGTATAATGCTTCATAAGACGGAATACTTCTCAGTTAACTTTAACTTATTTGTCACTCGCTTAGGTATACTACGCACAATATGTATTTTGGATCCACTAAAAGTGAATCAAAAAAAGTTTTATATTTCTCAGGGGTTAGGCCCATCTTTGTTCTCGAATATGCATTGTAGATCTGACTGCTTTCAAACAAGACTTCCTTGTAGTTCTTCAACATTTAACTTACTGTGCTGCAGTAACCTCCTAGATATCTAATATGCTTCACCATTTATATGTTGTGTGGATACGTAACGTAAATGAGACCTTGCGATATGATGCACTAATGTCACTGAGTGAATAATAACTCGTAACTAATTATGAACTTACCGTAAGCAATGTTAGAAGCTTTTGTTTTCAGATATCAGTGTCATTCAAAAGTAGACTACTTTTGGCTCATTATAACAACTACAATCGTTATATATGATGATTAATACGAGCTTAAAAAGAACTCTAAGAAAAGTCTGGGCCTAAGCCTTGGTATCGAAAGTAATCGATGGGTGAAAGGGAACGAGGTTTTGGTTGGGCAGGACCCTGACGATGACTCCGCGGGAGTAATGGAAGGGGACCATCTAGGTATGCCTCTAGCCTACTGGGGCGCACGCCTCCCACCCCAGATCTCGTTTCTGATTATGTGGTGGAGTGGTGGCCTTTAACGCGCGATATCGCTGTTGGGTGGGTATGGCCGTCTAACCTATACCCAGAGCCAGATCTCTCTGTTTGCTCGAATGACGTTTGCTGTAGTCGATTCCTGACCTTCCTCTCCTCCGGGGTCCTCGGAGTGACATCCAGACAGCAGTACGTTGGTCCCATTGGAAACCAAATAGTGAACTATCCATATTAATCAGTAGCATATATATCTTTGTCATCAGGTGGCTGCTAGCAGCGTCATCTAACTGTAAATGGCAGATTTTTACCTCATAAACACCGGTGTGTTCATTAATGGTACTGCTAACAGTGGAGATAGGACATTACGCACGGCTCAGCCTCTGTGCATATATCTGTGCTGCTGTGCATCTCCCGCGCATTAGTGTGAGGCACAAAGCTTTAACCTGATTAAGCTAACAATTGACTGATCCAGGATGTGCCTATGAAGATTATGGCATTAATTGTACTTCCACGCGGCTGACTCAGCTTAAAAAGGACTGGTTTTGTTCTTTTCCAAACGCGAGAGATCCTTTTGGGTGTATCAACTGCATATATGCGCCGTTTTCTAAATATGTCTCGTCTCTCGTTCAAGCGTGTAGGTACCAAGTTAGTTATAGCCGTTATCTTATGCTGTAATATGATGTCGCTAACTGGAAGTCAACTTTCATTCAATCCGGTCAATCCGTCTTCCATTTTTTCAATTCTGTTCATTTCGCTAATCAACTCGTTTAAACCATTCAAATTTCGTTTTGCTTTTAAATAATGAAATAGCTGCTCTCTGTATATGTATAAATATAAGGTTGATCATTTCATGTGCATCTGCTGTGACCCAGAGTATAATTTAAGTTATATGTAACAATTTTAGCCAAGATTCAACTGAGTTAAACTTTAAAAGTTTAAGCAGTGTTACCTACTCTCCTGACTCTGCCTCCGACAGCTGAATTTATGTTCTGGTATCGCCCTTATGAACTAGCCTAACGAGAAATGCAAGACGGGAAACCACCACACTCAAGCGACTTAACCGTTCTGTGTCCAATCCACAAACAACTAAGAAACACGAAGGATAAGAGTGAGATGCTACTAAACCGTGTTAGTATTGATGTTAACAACTGTAACTTTTACATGACGCTACTCACATAAGTAAATTTGCCTGAAAACACATAAAAAGTGTAGTACTTGGTGTACTGTGATGTACTGCTGCTGTACCATTGATAATAATAATAATTTCAATACCCCTAACTAGCTATTACCGTATATGCACTTGTATTTACGTAATACAAATACCAACAGTTATGTAATAAAAATAAAAACGTTACGTAATTTTAATATGTAATCAAATTAAAGTAACATATTAGCCACACTCTTTAAACCTATCCACATGCATAATATACGTACAAACACACTCACATAACTCACACGCATTTACCAACATACGCGCATAGACAAATACAGACCCACACACACACACTTGCAGACATTCCTTTATAACTAACAACCCCCAGGCTCTTTTAACCCTTTGCCTACATGCATCTGTGCAGCAGACCTCTTCTACTAACCCAGTTACACCAAATTACCACATTTCATCCTGCGGCCCACACAAGCAGCTTCATTCTCTTCCGTTACTCTCCTACTCCAGTTACCATTTTCTAGTAAATCTTTCAACTCTCTCTCTATGCTTCTTCTTCTTCTTCCTATTACACGTGCGAAAAAATTTGGGATTGAGGATTTGCTTTTCAGTAGAAGGATTGATTCTATTGAGTTTAATAATTGGAGAGTTGATTGATTATTGATCATCCTCTTTGTAATATACATATATATAGATTCACTTTTTATAAGTGTACTATATTCTTCAATATTTGTCAACAATTACACAATAGGTTGTTGAACATAATTAAGTGTAAAGATTATTATTTGAACATTTTTGTTTACGGTTTTGGAAAGTGGATATACAGCAGACAAGGGTATCTTCGTTCTGATATCAACTCAGTCACTTCGAGACATCTTCATGGAAAATAACCCCAGAAGAAAAATACGAGAGCCGTGGTCATTTAAGATAATAATAATAAAACGACCTTTCCTCTTGAAGGTCGTGGGTCATCATCGTCTTTGAATAGAGACCCTTTCTGATTAATTTTTCATTTTTTTTTTATTCATATATACGAAACAGGTTGTATAAAGGGATTATCAGACGAGGATTATCGGTACGATTTTAAAAGAATTATAATAATAAGGTCATATATATTTGGGATCATTATTTTTTTGGAAAGTTATAATTTGGGTTTTTGGTTTCATAAAAAGGACTTGTAATCTTCTATTCATTCATAATGGATTTCTCTCGTAATGGAATGCCATTTAATGGCATTCCAGCTAATAATAGTAATGCTGGTGTTCCTGCTGGTTCAGGTGGTAATAATAATGGTAATAATAATGGCAGTGGAAATAACGGGTTATCTATACCACAACAACAACAGCAGCAGCCTGCTAACTGGCAGAGGGAAAAAATCACTTCAGAAGAACGAAAACATTTAATATTTATGCTGTAAGTTATTGTTATTCTTGGATTATAATCTCGAAGATCGTCAAGCGACGTGGGGATTTGGGGATCTCTGTCGGTTTATGCTAACTTTTTCTTTTCTAGTGTTACTGTCATTCGTGAATTAGACCCTGCATATCCTCAGGATAAAGTCGTCGAAATGGCAAAACAATATGAAAGCAATATTTTCCAAACTTCCCAAACTAAGGTAAGTCTCATTCCCCCGTCTAACGGTTCGGCTCAGTCGATATTATGAAGTCGTTGGTGACTGCAGCTGTACTCGAGAACCCTTAATCGATACATGCCGTTGTTATTGAGATGGTTACTAACATTGTATAGGCGGATTATCTTCATAAATGCCGGCAGAAGATCATGCTTATAAAGTCTGCGACTCAGAAGCAGCAACAACAACAGCAGCAGCAACAACAGCAGCAGAATCAAAATCAGAATCAAAATCAGAATCAAAATCAGAATGAGAATCAACAACAGCAAATTCAGCAATCTGTTAATAATGGTGCTGGTTTATTGGGAATGATACCTGGCCAGGGAATAGCGGCTCAAGGTGGGTATAACTCCGCCGGGAACATCAATCCGACTGGAAATAATGGTGTAAACGGGGCTAATAACGGTGGTAATAATCCAAACATCACTGCTAATGCTGCTGCTATGGACAATTTTAAGTTGCAGATGATGATGAGAAATGCTGCTGCGAATGGTGGTTTTAATGCCGCTGCCATGGAACAAATGACACCACAAATGATGAATACATTTAAGCAATTCATGCGACAACAGACTGCTGGACAGCAGGCTGCTGGTATAAATCAACCGGGACAGCAGGCTAATGTTCAAGGCGTTGTTGGTGCGAGCCAACAGAAAATGCAATCGCCGATTACCCAAAATAATAACCAGAGACAACAACAGCCTGCTCAGCAGCAGAACCAACAACAGACATACCAACAGTTATCTCAAAATAATCTTCGTCAACAGCAACAGCAGCAGCAGCCACAGCAACAGCAACAACAACTCCAGGAACAGCAGTTCCAACAGTTACAACATCAGCAGCAGCAGCAACAACAACAGCCACAGCAGCAGCAACAACAGCAGCAGCAGCAACAGCAGCAGCAGCAACAGCCATTTAATCAACAGCAGATGTTGCAGAATATGTATCAAACCATGCAGAGACAAGGGGGTGGCGCTACTGGATCCGTTCCTGGTCAACCAGGGATGGTTCAATCAGATAACAGTCAGACTCCGTTATCAATATTTCAAGGTATGAGTAGAGAACAACAGATTCAGTATCTGCAAATGCAAAAGTCTCAACAGCAGCAGAATCAACAACAGACTCATGACCAAAATGTCCCCTCTAGATCCCCTCAAATGACTATGGCAGGTGTGAACGTTAGTCCTGCAATGCAACAAGGTACTGTGGCTACTGGTGGAGTAGGTGGGGGTGTTAGTGTAACCAGTGCCACTGGCGCAGCTAGTGTACCCGTCGGGGCTGGTTCCACGAATAATCCTGGTCAGCCTGCTGTTCCACGCATAGATATGAAAACAATTGAGATTCCTCAGGCGTTGCTTGTTCAGATACCTGGCCTTCCTCCTGGTGTGAATACATGGCTCCAGATAACTGAGCTTTTGAAAAATGGTACTTTGCCCAGAACTGTGATAGCTACTGTACGTAAGGTTCATGAGCTTCATCAACGGTGGTTGGTCCATACATCTAAAAAACAGATGCAACAGCAGCAACAACAACAGCAGATACTGCCTCAGAAGCAATCAGGGACTCAGCAGCAGCTCCCTGTCCAAGCGCAACAACAACAGCCACAGCAGCAGCAGCTTCCCCAGACCTCGCAGCCAAATGATGCGATGATGGCACAGATTGGACAGTTAAATCGAGACTTTCAAAACCAGCCAGGAAGTCCTCAAACTTTGGGTATTCAGAATCCTGCTAACACTGCCGCCGTTGCTGCCGCTCAGGCCCAACTAAGGAAGAATCAACTTCTGTCACAACAGCAGCAGCAACAACAGCAACAACAGCAGCAGCAGCAACTTCAACAGCAGCAGCAGCAGTTTTTCTTCCAGCAGCAGCAGCAGCAGCAACAACAGCAGCAGCAACAGCAGCTGAAACAGAAAGCATCGAATGTTGCGCCAAGTCAGTCTCCTAATCAAATCTTTACAGCTGTTCCTAAGGCAGCAGCAGCATCGGGTGCTATTTCTGGAAGTACAGTTGGGTCGAATCAACAAGGTTTCCACCAGTGGGACCCTAACACTGGATTTAATCAGTCTCAGTCTCAACCTCAGACCCAGCCTCAATCTCAATCTCAATCCCAACCTCAGCCTCAGCCTCAAATATCGCCACAAATTGGTGGTCAGCAGCCTCTTCAGCAGCAGCAGCAGCCACAGCAAACACAGCAGCAACAATATCAAATGTTCCAGGCGGCACCGGATGCAACTTTTCCGGGTAATGCTGCTGCTGCCGCCGCAGCAGGTAAACCGTTTGTTCCTCAGCAACGCGAAGCAGAACGAATGAGATTACGGCAAATCTTCGAAGAGGCAGCTAACATTCCTATTCGCCTCCAGAACTTCACGGATACATTGAGTGCCGAGGATAAACGTCATGTGGCCGAGCAGATGCGTCTTATGTTCCACATGTATCAACGTATTGATCAATTAGTACCAATGTTCTATTATATTACTAAGAACGCTAACGCGACCAAACGGTTGATCCAACTTAAATCGATGTATAAGGAACAGATGGAGGCACTGCAGAAAGGTATCTATATGACGAGCCCGCAGATTCTTGATAAGACGAAGTTTGAAATTAATAGGTACTTTGTGTTTGTTCGAGATAATATTCAGCAGAATCAGCCAAGAAAGCAAGGTGCTCAACTAGGCCAGCCAGGCCAACAGCAGACCATTCAACAACAGGGATTGCAACAGCAGACCCTTCAGCAGCAAGGTGTCGCTCAACAGAATATGTCAACTGGTGCACAGCAGCAGAAAGTTGTTCCTCCACAGGGCCAAGTTGATCCTCAACAGATGTTCGCTGGTCAGAATTTTACGAATAGTCAAGTTATACCGTCAACCAATCTCCAGTTTCAGCAACAGCAACAACAGACTAATGACCCAGTTCCTGGTGCTGCCGCTTTGCAGTCTCAATTTAATGTTCAGCAGCTGGCTGCATCAGTGGGTAGAGGTAATATTAACGCCCTCAGTAATCAACAACTTCAGGCTCAACACCAGGCTCAGGCGCAGGCTCAGGCTCAGGCTCAGCAAGCTCAACAAGCTCAGGCACGGGCACAGGCACAGGCACAGGCCCAGGCCCAGGCCCAGGCACAAGCACAGGCCCAAGCTCAAGCACAAGCTCAAGCACAAGCTCAAGCACAAGCTCAAGCACAGGCTCAGGCTCAGGCTCAGGCTCAGGCTCAGGCTCAGGCTCAGGCTCAGGCTCAGGCTCAGGCTCAGGCTCAGGCTCAAGCTCAAGCTCAAGCTCAACAGGCTCAGCGAGCTCAGGCTCAGGCTCAAGCACAGGCTCAAGCTCAAGCTCAAGCTCAGGCCCAGGCCCAGGCCCAAGTCCGTCAATCAAGGCAACAACAGGCTCAGATGACACAGATGATGCAACAATCGCAACATCAATTTGTGGCTCAATCAATTCCTGGCCAATCTCTTCCTGGTCAGCAGACATCTGCTCAACAACCTCAGCAACAGCAGCAACCAGCTAGTGTTAAGAAAGAACCGCAAGGTCGGAAAAAATCGAGTTCGACAGCGTCAACCTCGTCATATGACCAAGGAGTCACAGCCTCGGTTCATACTCCATCTGGAGTTCCTACTTATGCAAAACCCGGTTTGACGGCAGATCAACTGAAATTACCTCCATCAAGAAAGCGCAAGCTTAACAATAGCGCTGCTACTTCTAACGCTGCGGTTGTTTCTGCTTCTTCTACCGCTGGCTCATCAGAAGGTAGTCAGTCAATTGGAGGGACGCCAACTGGAGCTGTGTCGCCAGAGGATATCAAGAATGGCTTGACACCAAAATTATCACCAGCTAGTGTTGCTTCGGCTGCCGCCAGTACCATGGCCAGAGGAAGATCTGGCTCCACTGGAGAGCCAGCCACTAAGAAGGAAAAGTTAGACCCTAATAGCTTGACACCGCAACAGAAGACTGTACTTAAAAATATTCAGAAGAAGAAAGAACTAGCAGATTCTGACGCGCTGGCTTATTTTATCACTTCTTTAGGCGAGGTTCTTGATATTCCTGAGGAAGATGTTACGAATGGTATTGCAAAAGGTCAGGGAAAGCCTGGAGTTATAGGGTCTGTAACAACGACTGCAACAATGGTTGCGCCGGTGAACACAGCTGTCTCTAGGCCTGGTTCATCAGTTGCACCGCCTGCTAAAGGAGCTGCAGGCAGTGGTGGTGGTGTGACACCTAATGCCTTGTTGCGTACTCCTCTACCATTCTCGGCAGCGAAGACTCCCGCAACCCAAGGTCCTGGTCAAGGAGCTAATGGTGGTACAAAGGCAGGAAGTTCTACCGGTAGTGGTCATGGAGGTGATGATGTTAGTACAGTTAAGTTTAACTCTAATGCAGTACCGTTAACACCTCCTTGGTCGGGTAATGTCCAAGCAGTAGCTATTCGAACGGCCTTCCAATCGATTGAAGCTGTTAAAGTTGGTGATATACAATTCCCGACGCCAGAAGATACCAGCAGCGGTAATACTTCTTTTACTTTAGTTGGTTCAAGTGGCGGGAATAGTGGTAGTAACTCTGTCGATTCAGATGCTGGCGAGAAGCCTTTACTTATTTTACCTGTGGATGATTTTGACAGTAGTAAGACTCTTCAGATAGATAGTTGGAGTGATATGAATGATGTCAATATATGGGATTATGATAACGCATTGTTTTCGATTAAAAAGGATGACGCAGCTCTGAAGAAAGAATTTTGGACCGTGTTAACTTAAAGAAATCGGTTGTTTTAGTTGCAATTATTTAGAGATAATTAATTTATTATGTTGAATTCAAAAAATGTGCTATATGTATTTTGGGGGTCATGTTTTAGTGGTTTATAACTATATATATAAACATTATAATAATAAAATAATAATATAAAATGCATTTTGCTTATACAAGTTTTCTTTGCTAGAATCCCGTAATTATATATCCTACATTAACACCGATGTAGAACTCTCGATATTATCAATAGCATCTAATATTAATTTCCAAAATTCGCTAAAATTCATCTCCTGTGCAATCATAATTCCATTATCCGAATCCAACTCAAATTGTAACATGCCTTCTTGTGGTCCATCTTCTACTACATTCACCCTATATCTAGCAAATCGAAGATCCAAATCAGCAGTATCGGGATTATCTGCAGGGGTATCACTATAGAATGGTAAAATAGCAGCAACTGCTACTGCATCATGAATTGGGGGACCATTCCTGAATCCAAATTTCTTCTTATAAGTCCCAGCAAAATATACCATTAATTCATATAACATTTGACGTAATACAGACCGACGATCTAATTGTCGACCTTTCTGAATCTGTTCTAATATTTCATCAGTAGCAATTGCTTGATTCGTTAAATTTATAGGTACCAATAATGTTTTCGGGATTAATATTGGGTCTGTAAAGACTATTTGAGCAGCATGAGCATCATTCCATAAATTAAATTCAGCATATTTCGTCCAATTGCCTATGCCAAGTCCCCCGCCCATAACAGTTAATAACCTTAAATTTGGTAATAAATCTGGATATCTTGATGCTAATAAGGCAATATTTGTAAGTGGTCCAACAGCTGCAATAGCCAAAGTACCTGGATAAGTTTCAATTGCCTTTGCCATCGCTTCTACTGCAGTATGATCGGGTTGAGCATCAAAAGAAGGCATAGGTAAGAATGCAGTTCCGTCAAGTCCTGATCGGCCATGGATTGATTCTGCCAAATGTAATTTCCTATACAGTGGTTGTTCAGCTCCTGGATAAACATTGATATCCAATCGCTTGAATGCTGTTAGAATGGAAATAGCATTGGATGTTGTATTACCTAGTGAGGCATTGCCATGAACTGTAGAAACTCCTACTAGATGGAATTGATCCAATCCAGATCCTAATAATAGAGCCATTGCATCATCATGACCTGGATCACAATCGATCCATAAAGGGATTTTTGGTACAATTAAGCTCATATTTATATTACAATGAAATGCTATAATATGATCTGTCGATAAATCGATATAACACCTTTCTCTTTATTATTTCTTTCTCTCTCTCGTCACTTCTCTCTCTTCCCTGCTGTATCTGTATCTGTCCCTAAATAGATTATCAATTTCTTATCCTCAGATAACTCGTAAGAAATAAATCGTAGGCTTGTTTTGTCCTCATCTCATCCCATGAAATCAACAATATAAACAATTTATAGAGGGAGGCTGGAAGGTGCGTTTGAAATATTACATAAAGGATCTTAGACCCTAACCTAATTGCAGAGGATCAAACCAACGCAGTGTACGTTGTATGTACATCATACGGCGGAACAAAGCATCTCTGAAACTATAAATAAATTAGTGACCAAGGCCGTTAATAGTATTATCTTCGGGCAGATGAAACTCTTGTTCTAAACTCCCGAACATACACTGTTTGAGTGTTTGTTTCATTTAATAGTTGATACCAAGCATGCCAGAAAATGTATTCTTAATTGCCAGTCCTCATTGAAGGTTTGTTGTATCTATGAGCCCTACTACTCCTACCTCCGATTCAACCTAGTTCAATCTCAAACCTTTGTTTTCGCAGGCAGATTTCACAGTATACTTGTTGCCAGAAGATGTTACAGGTGAGAAGTTGAGCCCAATGAGAACATTGAGAAGTATTCAAGTTAAAGTTATACCGATGAGAACAATCCTTTAACTAGATAGGCTACAAATTTCAGGTAGATTTAATAAAATATATATAGGGTTGGTCGAGTCAGCTGCCTAAATCCATAAGGTAACTAACTTAACAAGCTTTCTGACGATCTTCGATTTGGGATTTGCCCTAGTATTGGGTACCTGCATAAAAGGGATCTGGTTTATGCTACTAGAACTAACGATAAACTTAACTTAACCGTTAGGTTAACATAAGTTGATCTAACTTTAACTAACCTTGGTAGTTATCTATGTAACTCAAACACTGCACATGAGTTATTTTAGGTACATTCTAAAATATCTTCCCGTTAGCTTTCTTGTAGATTCGATTTAACAAAGCTATTCTTTTCATCTTTTTTATTTTCTTTTTCTAGTAAGATAACTGTTATCATAATCTCAATAAAAATCTTGATGTTATCTCCATAACAAAGTAAGTTAATAGTTTATTGTGTAATTTCACATACTGTCTATTTAATATATCTATGCTATCCTAATTCACAATAATGACAATAGTATTAAGCTTGTAGAACCTTTCCCTTCTCTTCCAGAATATAATCTTATAGTCCGATATTTATCACTTGTGTTCTTATAGGAACTCGTGATAGTTTCACTCTTTTGATGTCAAATCAATCATCAGTCCCAGATGAATCTCATCGTCAAAGTCCAAAATATTTGCTTAATCGAAATCGAATCAATTCGTATCCTCAAACCGGCTATTATTATAACATTTATCCTCGTTACAATACTCCCTCTATAAGCCCTTCCGGTATAGAAAATTTATCCGACTTAGCAATTGGTTCAAATATTGTTCACTCTGCTCCTCTAGGTAGTGACACTCTTAGTCCCCCCTCACCATCTTCCTGTTCGTTTACCTCGTCAGCCTCAATATCTTCCTCTTCATTACCAGGCTCCGCAGATAGTAACCTTAATATAAAGGTAAATACCACTAATAATAGAAAGTTTTCTTACTTTTTAGAAAGATTAGATACTATAGAGGGGGGCCGTTCATTAGCAGAAGGATCTGACATAGCTGATAACGGAATCAATAAAAGGGACCACCACAATTCCTATTATCGTCGTCATCATCATAATCATCATCACAAGAACCATGATCGTCGTCGTCATCACCATCTTCCTCAGCCTTCTCCTGCCAATAAATCTAACAGTAATAATTCGATGCCCAATAAAAAACTTATAAAAGCTAAAAGGGATGAATTAGAGGCGAAAGCAGGCAGATGTTCAGAATCATCTTCTCAAATTATCTGGATTTGTTACTGTAGATTTATTACTTTTGCGATAAGACCAACAATGCTCAGATGGTGTGGAATTGACTCTATTCAACAACAAATTGCTTGGAGAGAAAAACTAGGCTTGTTCTCTATTATAGCACTTATAACTTGTGTTGTAGGGTTCTTTACATTCGGATTTAATGAATTAGTTTGTGGCATATCTACATCGGTTCCAAGAACCCATTTCTCCGATATTCCTCCAGATTCGGTAATAATTCATGGTCGGATATTTAACATGATTGATTTTGTTCATAGGCCACACTTTTCAATTTCCCCTCCATGGTCATCGACTTCTTTTACAGTTGGAAGAATACCCATTGATGCATCACTTTTATTTCAGAATGTTAACAGTCACTGCAAATCTCTGATAATTCCTTCTCCAAACTCATCAGTATACCAAAATGACGATCATAAAGTGCCTTGGTACTTTCCTTGTAAATTACTTTCTATTGATGATAATAGAATTGTTGACTTCTACTTCCCTCAACCTATTGGAGCACCAACAAGTTCATTCGATTTTAATAACATTGCCTTCATAACAAAGTATTTCCCCCAAGGATGTCATGTATCATCTCATTCAAGAGACAAATTCTATGAAATGAAAAGTTCGTCTGATATTTATTATACATGGACAGATATAGAAAATTCTCCAAGAAATTTAGTGGTATTATTTAATGACGTTCTTGATCTGGGTCGTCTGAAGTTTTTACCGCCTGAAGATTGGGAACTTTCTAAATCTTTATCTTATTTTGCATCTCTGGATTCAACTGCTAGACTGCCAATGAATGATATTTCTCGGGTATTTATTATAAACCCAGCAATGATCAAAACCGCAAGATGTCTAATTGAAATAACTAAAGTTGGAGTAATAGATAATGAAAGTGTTGGGTGTTTGTCGTCACAGATTGTCTTATACATCTCATTAATATTTATTTTCTCGATTGTTCTAGTTAAATTTGTATTTGCTCTTTATTTTGAATGGTTTATATCCTGGAAAATGGGGGCCAACGGGTTTTCTAGTTCTTCTTGCGTATTAAATAATCCAATTAACAAATTTGTGGGGAAGAAGCAGGACAGCGAGAAGCCGAATAAGACGATTCAAATTGACAAGAGGAAAAGAAACAAGAACACGAATACAGACGCTAACACTAACACGAAGAAAGAGAACGGAATTTTTCGTTCTGAAAGTGATAATATTGTCAGTAAATCTCAATCAGCTCCTGATCAACAAGAATTTCCCGTTAAACAACTAATGCACGTTATTTGTTTAGTAACTGTTTATTCGGAGTCTGAAGAAGGTCTTCGATTATCTCTTGATTCTCTTGCTTGTACAAATTATCCCGACTCTCATAAATTACTATTAGTTATATGTGATGGTCTTGTTACAGGTGCCCGAAATGATCGAATGACGAGTGAAATTGCTCTATCTTTAATGGATGATCTTGTCACCCCAGTTGACCAAGTCCGTGACTTGGCATATATATCAGTGGGATCTAAAGAAAAAAGAATAAACTTGGCCCAAGTTCATTGTGGATATTATTTATATCGAGGAGGAGGTGAGACTAACATTGTCAGTCGGAGAGTCCCTATGATATGTATAATCAAGTGTGGCCAATCGTATGAAAGGGAAAGCAGCTCAAAACCTGGTAATAGAGGAAAGAGGGATTCGCAATTAATATTAATGGGATTCCTACAAAGGGTCTGTATGCGAGATAGGAAAACGGACGTTGAAAATGAACTTCATTATAGTATGGAACATATCTACGGAATGAATCCAAAAATATTTCAAGCTGTTCTTATGGTAGATGCGGATACAAAAGTATTCGAGGACTCATTAGCTCATATGGTAGCGACCTTATCTAATGATCCTAAAATAATCGGTTTATGTGGGGAAACTAAAATTGCTAACAAATGGGACTCATGGGTTACAATGATACAAGTTTTTGAATATTTTATTTCTCACCATCTAACGAAATCATTTGAATCGGTATTTGGTGGTGTTACATGTCTTCCTGGTTGTTTTTCTATGTATCGAATTAAAACACAGAGACATAACAATAAACATGTATTACTTTTATTGGCGAGTCCTGCAATTGTATCACGATATTCAGATAATGTTGTTAATACTGTTCATCGTAAAAACTTATTATTACTCGGGGAAGATCGTTACTTGACCACTCTCATGTTGAAATCCTTCCCTATTCATAAACTTGTATTTGTGCCTCAGGCTAAGTGCAAGACAATAGTACCCTCCAAGTTCAAAACACTGTTAGGTCAGCGAAGACGATGGATAAACTCGACAATCCATAATCTTTTAGAGCTAATTCTGGTTAGAGAACTTTGTGGAGTATTCTGCTTTTCAATGCAGTTTGTTGTGTTGGTTGATCTAATTGGTACTATAACTCTACCGGCGGCTCTAATTTTCACCATATATTTATTGGTTGCATGTATTTATCGCCAACCACCTCCTATTGTTCCATTGATACTTTTGGCATTAATCTTAGGAATTCCTGGAGTGTTGATAGTCATAACAGCTCATAAGTGGATCTACGTTTTGTGGATGTTAATTTATCTCTGTTCCCTACCTGTATGGAACCTGATACTTCCACTGAATGCGTGTAAGTATATATCAACCATGCCACTTTCTGGAAACTTTGGTTGTAGCGATTTTCATTTCGCGCCAATAGCATCTCCCTGGCCTGGAGCTCAGACCCTGTTCTCTCGTGATCGTCGCTTTGAGACACCCGGTCTACTCTGGCCACCAGCTCGGCTATGACTGCCGCCGACTAATTCACCCACCTATGCCATGCTAACACCTCAACAGTTTGGAAATTTGATGATTTTACTTGGGGAAATACTGGAGAAGTTGAAAGTGAAGACAATTCTAAACTGAACACGAATAGCGGCAATAATAAGGATATTTCCTCCTCTTCTTGCCCGTCCGAATCTGATTTAGTTCAGATGCGTCCATATGCTGAATATTGTATTATGAGAGGTGAAAGGTATCACGGACATCGGTAAGAAATTTAAAAAGCCAATAATTTACTATGAATATAGCTATGACCATATATATATATATTTACACATCTCTTTTTTGATAAACTAAACAAACTCGAGAAGTGAGCGACCCAAGTTCTGCTTCCATTTGTCAATGGGACTATTCCCGAACCTCCTATTCTATTCTAGTACTAGGTCCTAAACTACAGAAAACAACGAAAACAATTGCTTGTATAGAAATTATACAACAAAACCAACAAAATAATGACGGATCTTTTTCCATCCCTTTAATGAGTTCTCATATTCAATTTCTTCTTTATCTTCCTCTGTTTCTATATAACGATCAGTCTCTAAATCCATTTCTTCCAATTTCACAAACTTCGTTCGCTTTAGAAGCTTCCAGAATATATACATAGCAGGCATAATAAATAATTCGACATAATAAGAGAAAAATGCTGAAGTGCTCCAAGGAGAAAATGCTGTCCAACCTTGCACAAGAATGATTACGGTTACTCCAATAACAACTATCCAAGGACCCCATGGATATGTCCAATTTTTATATCGAAGTAAATGAAGCTTGCCTTGTTTTATTAAACCCTTTTGAAATCGAATTGCAGTGATACCAATGGACCACCAGGCCAATTGATTAGAGACACCAACCAAATTCTGTAACCAATCCCAAAGAGTTCCTGCACCAATAAAAGATGAACCGAAGCATAATCCGGAAACCGCACCAGTGGCAAGTAATGCAACATAAGGAACTCTATTAGGAGTTAACCTGGTAAAGACACGAGGAGCAAATCCTTCTGCTCCCAATGTATAGAGTAATCTTGTACCTGCAAACAAAGCATGGTTGCCGGCGGAAATAACGGATGTAACAATTACAGCATTCATAAATGAGCCAGCAATATTGGATCCAGCCAACTGAAATGTTAAAGTGAATGGAGATAAAGCAGTTCCTCCTGTTGATAAATTAGGATAATTATAGGGTATATTAATACCAATCAATAAAACCGATAAGACATAAAATATCAAGATACGCCAAAATACGGTTTTAACAACTCGAGGCATGGTTTTGCTAGGATTTTTGGTCTCACCAGCTGTAATAGCAATAGCCTCAGTACCCCCATAAGCAAATGAAGCAGTGACAAACACAGAAGCAAATCCTCCAAACCCGTTAACAAATGGTGCATCTCCAATATACCAGTAGTGGAAACCTAAATATTGATGCTGTGTATTTGCTCCAGCATTAACTACAATACTTAGGATAATAAAAATAACAATTGTCAAAACTTTCAATAAAGCGAGCCAGTATTCCAGTTCACCATAAACTTTGACATGGATCATATTGATAGAAATTAAGAAAACCCAGAAAATAAGTGAAATAATCCAAGCCGGAAAATCAGTCCAATAAGCGAACACCAACTGAAGTGCTGTTAAATCGGATGCTACAGATATAGCATCATTAAACCAATAATTCCACATGAGGGCAAATCCAAAACTCTCATCAACAAACCGGCTTGCAAATGTACAGAAGGATCCTGCAATAGCAATATGAGTAGACATTGAACCTAATGAAATCATTGTGAAGTAAACAATTACACCAATAATTAAATATCCAAGAAATAACGAAGCAGGTCCGCCTTCAGCTAAAGATTTACCTGTTCCGAGAAATAGTCCTGTACCAATTACACCAGCAATAGCAATCATCTGCACTTGCCTACCTGTTAAACTTCGACTAAGCTTATCCTCAACTCTGACGATATAATCTTCTTCTATAGCATCAGGCGTTGATGACGTTGATGTATTCGAACTTGTGAATATTTTTTTTGAAGCAGAAGATGCTTCCACATCGAAAGGTAGTATATCAACTGACGACGACATTTGAGGATGCAGCAGATCAGAGATATAAATTGGAAATGATGAAGAAACGATATATCACTAAAGCTGCTACCAATGAACCCACTATAATAATTATATCTATCTTTATATAAGAGCCCTTTCTAAGAAATAGAAGACTTTTGAAGGACTATATGTCCCAACGAAGTAAAAACAGACAGACCGACCTTCTTCGAGATAAACCAACAAAGATACCTACGAAACTATATAATCATATGATAAACATATGTATGTGGGATATTGCCTTATATTTATATTGTACAATATATCATAAAGATCTTTTTCTTCAGATCCTAATGATCTTCATGTAATGCTATATAATAGTCATGTCGCTGTCTAATTTTTTAAAATGGTTAGATTTTCTTTTCTTTTTTCACTAGTTCGAGAATGGAATTGGCACTAGGACATCACAGTACTGAGCTTATTAAAAAAACAAAATAGTCTTTGATGAAGTTTTTGTAAGAATCACAATGATGAATAATAACGAAGTGAACAATACTAAGAATGAGTATATTAATAAGCTGTTCAGTATATATCGTCCTTCTCATTTGCGCATTCTAATAAGCTCAAGATTGTGAAATTGGATTTCTACACGGAAAGACCGCAGTCCGGAACTTGGCTCTGGGCATATTTCTTCTTCTGTAGATGTTAACTGTAAAAGCCTGCAGGCTTGACTATTACTTCTATTCGCCCGCGGTACCTATTTCCTCCGGGGAATTATGTTGACGTAAGTACTGTTGACCCCATTTATTAATACTATATATAAAAATAAGCGGCTAATGAAAAACCTCCCCTGAATATTATGGTCGGTCATCATTGATTCAATATGTCGTTGCCGAACCATTACTGCGAGTCTCTCTTCCTAAAATCTTTTCTGTGGCGATGAGTCCAGCGTCCGCCTGTCCCCATCTCTTCCCCCTCCTGAATTCTCGGCTCATCTCATCACTTCCAGTATCGATGAAAAATTTTTATGCGTCAACCCATCGGATGGGTTCATCTATAATATGTAGGTTTACTATCAATACTGGCATAGAATTGCGCTGATTCACGTGATATTTGACAACAGATGCATATTAATGTTAATTTTTTAAAATTTCAAACAAAAGAAATCATAAACACATAACACAAATGTCATTCAGCCGTGCAACGTCTGTGCATGATGTAACACTGATAGAATTTAATCTTGCATGCGTCCTGCGCCTAACTATATTAATAATAAGTACTCGAAATCGACCGGCCGGACTTCACGTGACGAATATATGGATAATTAATTAACTTAACATATTATAAGTTGATATCTATTCGGATACCCAGCTCCGGGTTCCCATCCGGTAGTCAGCCCTCGTCCGCGGTGACAAAACTCCGGGTAGAGGCAGACGGGACGAAGCTCCAGATGGTCCGGTTGTTTGTTCGATTTTGACATCGTGTTGTTGGGTGACATAACCCGTTCGAATATATGTATATTTTAAAAGCAAGGTGAATCGCTCATAGAATCGTATGTCCTTTGTTCCGGAATCGACTTTGTTAGACACAGCAAAAGAATTAACAGCAGATTCAGTACTGAAAAACCTTCGAAAAGCAAGGTTAATAGAAACAGATCAACTCAAGAATTTTATGTCAGCCACATGCTCTCGTGAATTAGGGAGGCAATAATGATAGCGCTATCTTTCTCATTCCTCTACATTCGCTACTTAGCCACTTTTTTGCCACCTGGGAGGTAGTTCTCCGCATTATGATCGCACCGACCGCTAGAGTTCAGATCCCGGCTCTCGCCGCAGTCAGATATCCATCCGGAAGCACCAGCTCCCGGACGTAGATAGGAGGAAGATGGATAGGACGGAGATGTCCGAAATCAAGTGGAGACCCGAGTAGACTCTATGAGTATTTGCCTTTGTTTTCTGATTTCTCGTTTAGTTTATCATTCTCTATTCCGCGCGCTCATCTGCCTCTGGCCTTGCTCTCGATCATTACTGTGGCTTACTCGAATGTTGCAGACAAATGGTTGCGCGCCCGCCAAAAAAACTAAATCACGTGATAAACAGCCCGCGCGCGCGCATGCTTTACACGTTAACTTAATCGGCTATTTAAATAGAAGAGTTAGCTCAAACTGTCAACAGTTAATACGTTGATTGCCAAGAGAACAGAGATTCAGAAAGTTCTTATGTTATCCGTTACGATCCTCTGTCAGAGGAGAGTTATGAAAAGACTTCAGTTCAGGTGATAACCTAGTGATGACGACAAAAACTACAATATAAGGAAACAGATATAGTTAATATTTATCTCCCGTATACATGAAATCTATACTGGGGAAGATCGAACGATAGCGTGGAATATGAGAAGTCCCCAGATAATTTGCTGTATCTTACAGACTTTGGTGTAGATAGTTTTCAACTGTCACGTAAATTCGAGTGAAGCTAGGTCCTAACTTGAGAAATCGGTCGCTGTATGGCAGTCAGGAATGGAATGTGTGCAGTGTGTACTCTAATGTGTTACCCAATCTGGAATGGTATCCGTTGATGAACCCCCACTAAAAGTTGTATGCTGATAAAGGATTATCATTATGTAGCAGTAGGATATAATGGGTATAAAGACCTCCGGATAAAACTATACATTCTTATAAAAGACTTGATTTTAGCTTAACTAGCCAGTTACCCCATTCAATTAATAACCTGTCAAACTCAACCCATAATAACCGTTAAGTGCTAACTGGCTAACTATGGTTACAACCGGCAGCCGTGTAAATTTGTGATGATACTTATATGATTGGCTGGCTGGCTCTGTACCGATTGTGAAATGCATCTGTTAATAGCTGAATCTCGAGGACAGGGGGGTGAAGCTCTGAAGCTCTAACTGCCGATGCTAGAACAGGGAAGATCCAGTTGACTCATCACTTCTCTTAGGATGGTCGATGATTGTTGCATTTTACCCCACAGCAGATCGGTGGAGAGATTAATTCTAATATTTTTTACATTTCATACATACGGCCGAGTAACCGTAACTTTTGAAAATCAAGGGGCTTGATGTAGTGGATACGTGGCTGGCCTGCAGATGAAAAATGTGGTCGGCGTATATAGGTGGGGTAGAAACTTTATGGTGCGAAGAATTAGCCTGTAGCTGTAAAAATAATATCACATCCTGTGCGATAACCCCTTTCTGTGATCATCGGGTTAAGAACAGAAATATATCGAGACAGAAGACAGTTAAAATGTTACTAATTACAATTGGATATATATAAAAAAAATTATATATATATATATCTGTAGTACGGTATCAATTCAGTAACAAACCATATATCAATCTTTCTGTTTCTATCAATTTGTTAAAAATAGTCTATTATTGTGCCCTATTAAAAATAAAGTTGTGGGGGGCGGGAAGATAAATAAGCTCAGCAATTTTTCTCCAATTTTTCACTTCTCTCGACTCATGTATATTTCCAATTTAACCGGCCTAACATCCTGCATCGAACACACACAAAGTCGGAAAATTAGGTCAAGGGTTTTTCTGTCGATAACGTGTTTAACCAGCCCAGAGTTGCTCAACAGAGACACTGTGCAATATATAAACAGCCCGCACTTCCCCGCAAATCTCTGATAAATATCTTCTTCTTCCTTTTACTTTTGCTCTTTTCTTGACCTCATTTCACTAACCAGACAAGTTTTTTTTGATTTATATATATCATCATGGCAAATCCATCTTTTGTTCTTCAAAAAGTCTTCGATGTGTCCTTCGAGGACCGTCCTATCCCAGAATTGAAGGACCCTCATTCTGTTAAAATCGCAGTGAAAAAAACCGGTATTTGTGGTAGTGATGTTCATTATTATACACATGGCGCTATTGGAGATTTCGTTGTTAAATCTCCAATGGTATTAGGTCATGAATCAAGTGGTGAAATTATTGAAGTTGGTTCAGCTGTTACTAGTCTTAAAGTAGGTGATCGAGTTGCTATGGAACCAGGTGTACCTAGTCGTCATTCTGATGAATATAAATCTGGTCATTATAATTTATGTCCTCATATGGCATTTGCTGCTACTCCTCCATATGATGGTACTTTATGTAAATATTATCTTTTACCAGAAGATTTCTGTGTTAAATTACCTGATCATGTTTCTTTAGAAGAAGGGTCCCTTGTTGAACCATTAAGTGTAGCTGTTCATTCATCAAAATTAGGTAATATTCGTCCTGGTAGTAAAGTTGCTGTATTTGGTGCTGGGCCTGTTGGACTTTTAATTACAGGTGTTGCTAAAGCGTTTGGTGCTTCCAGTATTACTGTAATTGATATTGTTCAAAATAGATTAGATTTAGCAAAAGAGTTAGGTGCTACTTCAACTGTTTTAGCTAGTATTAAAGATACTCCTAGTCAAACTGCACAAAAAGTTATTGCTGCTGGTAATGGTCAAAATCCTGATGTTGTTTTGGATGCTAGTGGTGCTGAATCATCAATCAATGCTGCTATTGCTGCTATTAAACCTGGCGGTACTTACGTTCAAGTTGGTATGGGTAAACCTGATGTTACTTTCCCAATTTCTGCTGTTATTGGTAAAGAATTAACTGTTAAGGGTTCTTTCCGATATGGATATGGTGATTATCCTCTTGCGGTTGAATTGATTTCTAGTGGAAAGATTGATGTTAAGAAGCTTATTTCCCACACTGTTAAATTTGAGGAAGCTAAAGAAGCTTTTGAACTTGTTCGTAGTGGTAAAGCTGTTAAAGTTATAATTGATGGTCCTCAGTAATGGAAAAATCATAATAGAGAACAAAATACAATATTACAAAAAAGTTAATTATTTGATTTTACTCTTCGTCATCTCCATGTATTTTGGAGGATTTTTTCTGATATTTATATAACATCTTTATATTAATCTAACTAATGAATTGCTATGAGACATTTCCAGGCATCCTTTACATTATCCTGCCTCCTCAGGGGGCTGGATTTATCTGCTACTGGCAACTAACATTTAGATTTGAGTTATCTGACTCTTTCCCAGAGTAGTATCAATCCTCAGCTCTCATCACATTCCAAAAACTTAACCTCCTGAGCGAAGCGGGAGCTATGAGTCTGGGACAATGAATCGCGAATGCAGAATTCTGGCATTTAGCTAGAATCGTACAAGCACGCGATTCTCGAGCGTGCCGGGTTTAGGGAGAAGCAGCTTGAGTCAGGAAGGGCTAGAAATGACACGAAAGGAAACAAATGAAATATAACCTTATTTGACAATTGCTTTCATTCGTCTCTTTATATGGATTTAGATCGCGCTACTTTTTGAGTTTGAGTTAATATAATTGAATAAATTCTATTTACTCTTTACATGAATATCTTGTGACTGATGCATTACACGTGTCTCGTTCGTGTTTAATAATTAAACTTTGCATGAGCCGCAGACCGAAAAATCTGTTCATCACCATGCCAACGCGGTTTTTGGCCTCCCCCAAGCCCAATTTATGTGGGAAGGATCGTCAAAGTAAATTAGGCATCCAAATCTCTCTGAATTCACCTTTACTTTATCATTTTTTCACATAAGATATTGAACAAAAGGAGAGGAAGAAGAAGAAAAAGAAGAAGATATATTATAACTTGGATTATATATTAATTAAGAGAAAGAGTTTGGAAATTTTTTTTATTCTCTTACCGTTCTCACATCCGTGTTACTTTTAGTTTCGGAAGGGATCTCATAAAATAGGTTGCTGTTGGGGGCAAAAAAAACTGATCGAGGTAGGAATAACTCCTAGTGATATATCGAATTGTAAAATCTTGGTATTTGCTTGTTTCAAAAATGCCTAAACGTAAAGTTGATGATGCCGATATTGGTGCTGATGAAGATGAGGGTGAGTAAAAAAAATGTGAATATTATGTGTATAGGCCTAGACTAGTCGGATTATACAGGCGGATTCATGGTTGCCACATCGTCGTTGTAATGTCTAATCTTCTGCTCAGTGAATAATCTGCTAACTCATTTTATTAGATATAGTCGTCGTATCCGTTACAGAAAAAATTGAAATCCCTGATACCGATGGTTCGGATAATGGAGGTACGTATAACTCGAGATTACTTGTTCTGGATTTTTGAGAGGAAGCATATTAAGTCATATCTTCTTTCGTGCTTGATTGAATGATTACTGCAGAACTCGATACCCGGGACACTCTGTAGAAATCTCTGCTGAAGTTTTATTATTTGAAACTAACTAAAAGGAGGCTTCTTTATGCCGGAAAAGAAGGCACCAGTAAAACGACAAAGAAAGACTACTGTAACAGTTCGAAAGAATCCGAAACGAAATGCCACTCCGACATCTACAGTGACAAATTCAGCCGATTCTACAGTCAATACGACGCCCAATACCGATCTTTCTACACCTCCTTCGAGTGATGACGAAGATTTAGAGTTGTTATCGATGCCAATGTCAAGTAAGCAGGCTCAACAATTGACCACTACGAATAGAAAGCGAAAATTACCGGTGAGAAATGCCAGAAAAGCTGCAGAAGAGGCTTTGACCAATTCCGCTAAAAAGGAAAAGGGCAAACGTAGGAAGAAACCACTTTCTGATGAAGAGGAGGAGGAGGATTCTGAATATGAGGCTGTAATCTCAGCTATTGGCAGCGAAGGAGATGATGACGATGATTACAGTGAACATGAGGAGAAAAGTAAAATGAACGGTGGAAGAAATTCACAAATTCGTAATGGGCAGATTGGTAGCCGAGTGGTTGAAGCTGAAGTTATTGATGAACTAGAAGAAGAAATAGAGGAAGAAGTAGAAGAAAGGCCACCTCCAAGAAGTAGACGAGGAAATAGAAATCGAAGGGCAAGAGCAGAAAGATTACCTCGTCATGTCGTGATATTCCAAAAAACTAATGAACAACTACATACACATCATCCAGAATTAAAAACCATCTTTGACGATATAATTAAGCGCGAGAAAATCCTGCCTCACCAGATGCCACAACCGGAAGGAATGGCTTGTGAATTACTACCATTCCAAAAAGAAGGTCTCAATTGGCTGATCAAACAGGAAAAAGGCATGTACAAAGGTGGAATATTGGCTGATGAAATGGGAATGGGTAAAACAATTCAAACCGTTGCTTTGCTTATGTCAGATCCTCCTGATGTCGGCCCCACACTGGTAGTAGCACCGACAGTGGCTTTAATACAATGGAAAAATGAAATCAATCAACACACTGGTGACCGATTGAGTATCCATATTTACCATGGATCAAATCGAACTTCTGACACTAGTCATTTAGAGTCATATAATGTTATTCTCACTACTTACGCCGTTATTGAGTCGGTATATCGTAAACAACAGAGTGGATTTAAGAGAAAAGTGGGAATTGTTAAGGAAGATTCCCCTCTCCATAAGATCCACTTTAATCGAATTGTTCTTGACGAAGCTCACAATATTAAAGATCGTCAGTCAAATACTGCCCGAGCTGTATTTAATATGAAGGCCAATTACCGATTGTGCCTCTCTGGTACTCCATTGCAAAATCGAATTGGAGAAATGTACTCGTTGATCAGATTTCTTAATGTGGAACCATTTTGCAAATACTATTGCTCTAAATGTGATTGTTCCAGTCATTCTTGGAATTTCAGTAATGGATCCAGATGCGATAATTGCAAACATGTTGTAATGCAACACGTTAATTTTTTCAATCATTCGTTACTGAAACATATTCAGCGATATGGTTATACTGGAGATGGTAGTATTGCTCTAAATAATATGCGAAATTTATTAGGACAAATCATGCTTCGAAGAACTAAGCTTGAAAGAGCTGATGATTTAGGTCTTCCTCCAAGAATTGTTGAGATCCGTCGTGATTATTTCAACGAAGAAGAAAAGGATCTTTATGCAAGTGTTTATTCGGATAGTAATCGTAAGTTCAATACTTACGTGAATTCGGGAGTTGTTTTAAATAATTACGCAAATATTTTTACTCTTATTACAAGAATGAGACAGATCGCTGATCATCCAGATCTGGTGCTTCGTCGTCATGCGAGCAGTGGTGAAGCTGGTGATGATGGAGGTTTACTTGTTTGTAATATTTGCGATGATGAAGCTGAAGATGCTATTAAGTCTAGATGTCATCATACATTTTGTCGTCTTTGTATCAAAGAATATATTGAAGGTTGGACTGGAGCTGAGTCAGATCTTGAATGTCCTGTGTGTCATGTTCAATTGACTATTGATTTAACTGCACCGGGAATTGAAGTTGATGAGCAAGTTGTTAAAAAGGGTAGTATTGTTAATCGAATCAATATGACTGGTGGATGGAGGAGTTCTACCAAAATTGAAGCTCTTGTCGAAGAGCTCTATAAATTACGAAGTGATCGTCAAACTATCAAATCTATTGTATTTAGTCAATTTACCAGTATGTTGGATCTTGTCGAATGGAGACTTCGACGTGCAGGATTTCAGACTGTCAAACTTCAGGGTAGTATGTCCCCTACCCAGCGAGATAGTATTATTCGTCATTTTATGGATACGCCATCTGTTGAGGTATTCCTTGTCTCTTTAAAAGCTGGTGGTGTTGCGTTAAATCTTTGCGAAGCATCTCAGGTATTTATTCTTGATCCTTGGTGGAATCCCAGTGTAGAATGGCAGAGTGGTGATCGTGTGCATCGAATTGGCCAACATCGACCGGTTAAAATCACTCGTCTTGTTATTGAAGATAGTATTGAATCACGTATTATTGAACTTCAGGAGAAAAAAGCTAGTATGATTCAAGCAACTATTGGATCGGATGATGCAGCTATGAATCGATTAACTCCTGCTGATATGCAGTTCTTATTTCAGAATTAAAAAAAAAATTATTTAAATTCAACATCTATATGTTGATGTATTCTTTCTATTAATTTAATGATAGCTATGGTAAAGTTTATTTGGATCTATCGAAAGTACAATAAATAGTTATATGGTCGTGATTGATGAGTCGGTCTCAGACCGACTCCATAGCCATGACTTCAATTTCGTTCGTTCTCGGTATCGACCGTCGCCTGGTAGTAGAAGGATGACCCTCAGGCTCACCAGGAGCAGTTGGTGGGACACGTCCTCATCGACCCCTGATGACTAGAATCAGCGGGATCCTAATCCATGTCGCTTTATTCTATTTCTAGTTAATTAAAGATAGTCCGACTAATTGAAGACTCGCCGGACAACTGGAATTGAGCTCAGAAGAAGTACGGTATTGTTAAGTTACCTGAACGGATCGTTATCACTCATGCAACACTGATCTGCAGACCGATTCCCTCGGGCTGAATCTGCAGGGGGACCAACATAGTTAACACCATTTAGGCGCTTTGATAGTGACGAATAAGATTGAACGAGTCGAGGGTGAGTCAGTTATGATGAAGGACTTAGGACACGAGAAGAGTAACCCAATCGGTGAAAGTGAAGAAAGCAGACCTAGGTTGTGGCGAGAGATAGGGCTATGCCCCAAAAATTTAACAAGAAAGAATTGAATTCGCAAAAAACTTTAGGGGTCGGCACAGATATCGGATAATATCCAGTATCCGATATCTGTATCCGAAAAGATCCAAAATGCGAATATCCGGTGGTATCTGGTGGTATCTTATAGGATCTGGA